>MU671657.1:0-20142 GCA_026770625.1 Nicotiana glauca | reverse complement strand
TCCGGAAGTTGGAGTAGGTTTGTAATGTCAAATATGACTTGTGTGCAAAATTTGAGGTCAATCGGACATGATGTGATAGGTTTAAACATCGGAAATAGAAGTTGGAAAGTTCAAAGTTCATAAAGCTTGAATTGGGGTGTAATTCATGGTTTTAGAGTTGTTTGTTATGATTCAAGGCCTCGAGCAAGTCCATAATGTGTTATGGGACTGGTTGGTATGATTGGTTGGGGTCCCAAGGGCCTCGGGTGGATTCCGGATGGTTAACGGATCGAATTAGGGTTAAAAACTGTTGCTGGTTACTGGTATCTGGTTTCCTTCTTCGCGAACGCGAAGAGGAAAATGGGAGGCTTCAGGTTTTGGCCTTCGCGAATGCAAATAGGAAGCCGCGAACGCGGAGGGGCGGGCTGAGCTGCTACGCGAACGCGAGGAGGGGATCGTGAACGCGTAGAAGGAAAAGGTGGGCCTGGGGTCTTTGGCCTACGCGAAAGCAAGGCCTTGTACGCGAACACGAAGGTTTGGGTGACTAGCCTTCACGAACGTGAGCGGGAGACCGCGAACGCGAAGAAGGGCAGACCTGGGTTGGGCACAATGTTTAAAAATCGGGATTTGGGTTCATTTCACCCATTTTTCTCATGGCTTGGGCGATTTTTGGAGCTTTTGAAGAGGGGGTTCCGTCATTCATCATGAGGTAAGTAATTTATGCTAGCTTTGAGTTAAATACAAGGTTTATATATGGATTTAGACATGGAAATTGTAGAAAATTTGGGGTTTAGGTAGAAAACCTAAGAATTTACATTTCTTTGAATTTGACCACGATTTTGAGTATGGAATTAGGAGAAAATCATATATTTGAGTTCCTAAGGTCATGGGTAACCTTCGTCTTCGAGAAATTTCAAAATCCGGGCACGTAGGCCCGAGGGTATTTTGGTTATTTCACTAAGCGGAGTTGGAAATCTATGTAAATTGAATTTCTAACAAGTATTTGAGCATATTCTCATTCGTTTGTCGTTAATTGGCCAGTTTTGGTGCATTGTATGTCGGTTCAAGCCTTTGGAAGAATGTAATATGCCGGTTATGAGTCTTCGGAGCGAGGTGAGTCTCCTTTCTAATCTTGTGAGGGGGAATTTACCCCATAGGTGAAGTAATTGATTATGTGCTCCTATTTGTGAGGGCTACGTACGCACGAGGTAACGAGAGTCCGTGCGTAGCTACTATTATGCTATTGTCTGGGTAGTTAGGTCCCAAAAGCATGTTGTACGTGGATTAATTGTGAACCCATTGGTAGCTTGAATTGCTTAACTCACATCGAATTAGTAAGTAAATTTCTAAAAGGATTAAACTTCATTTCTTAAATTGTTAAAGGAGAATTGGTTTTATTTGAATAAATATTCCCGGTAAGTTCTTATTTGACTGATTGAGCATGTATTTTATGTGTGCCTGCGTCGCATGGATGATTCGCGAGCATGATATGTGTTTATTTATGGAACGGGCCGAACGACTCGGTGAGAATAGATGCATCTATGGTTCGTGCCGCTCGACCCTCGGCAGTGCACAATTTACATTTCTGTTGGAGCGGGCCGTCGACCTCAGCATGATTTGCGCGTGTCTGTGCTGTTGTCTTGAACTTCATTAAGTTATTATTGCCCTTTTGTGGCTTAAAAATATTTGGAATATATTTAAAGAGAAATTCTGGAAATTTACCTATGAAGGAATTACGTGTTTACTTGTTTCCTCTAGCTGGATTAGGATCATGTTTATAAAAATAAATCCACTGTTTTAGTATGGACATATTAAGGATGAATCATTATTGGACCGTTAGAGAGCGTCAAAGTTGACCATCTCCTCTCTACCCCTTCGGGATTGGGCGGGATACTCACTGAGTACACATTGATTACGTACTCATACTACACTTCTGTGCATTTTTGTTGCATAGGTATACCTCTAGCAGCCTATTGGGCGTGGTAGCATGGATGACTCTGGGATTAGGCGAGTTGCATTTTTCGAGACGACCCGCAGCTAGTGTAATTCCTTCCGGTGCTTTCTTATTATTTATTCCCTGTCTACTGTATTTCGGACGTATGATGTATTTTATTTTTCCATATCGATATATGCTCATGCACTTGTGACACCGGGTTTCTGGGATTGTTCGAAGTATTGTATTAACTGTTCAATATTTAAATTTGATTTGAAACTATATCCTTAAAAATTTCTTAATAATGAAGGAAAAATCCTGGATTTCAAAAGTGTTAAAATGAGATAATTAAGTATTTAAGTTGGCTGGCCTGACGGCGGTGTCTGGCGCCACCACGACTCTTAGTGGATTTTGGGTCGTGACAACATGGTATCAGAGAACTAGGTTCCCGTCGGTCTCACGAGTCATGAGCAAGTCTAGTAGAGGTTCGCGGATCAGTATGGAGACGTCTGTACTTATCCTCGGTAGGCTACAAGGCTGTTAGGAGTACTTCCCTTCTTGATTTCCTTTTCGTGCGGTTCAATTCCTTTGAGGCTTATGCCTTTGATTTCTTCCTACTCAATCTTACGCGAGCGCTTGTTATAAATCAAAAATTGATAGATTGTAATGGCACTACAAATGTGGTGCAGGATGATTTTTTCGGTATAGTTGATTGGACTATTATAGTCGCACTTTGGAGGGATATTCTATTGTTTCAACCCAGTAACAGAACTTCTAGGAGCCTTGAGGCTAGGCACAAGTTGCTATAATGCTTATGAGCGATTATTCTACAGTGTTGTTGTGATGGTAGGGGGTTTGCCCACGTGTCGGGGCAGTGAATGAATGGAAGGGAGGTTTACTCAGTGTGTAATCAAAGGGATTCAGTATTTTATTCCCGACAGGGGAAAAGGCAGTCGGACTAAGACTGGTCAGGTGTGGGCTGGTGGAAGTAATGAGGCTTGGTATTTGCAAGCATAGTTGAGCTTTCTTTTATGAGAGGGTGTCGTGAGCCTGATTGAACGTACTAAGTTTGTTGGTGTTATAAATCTGCTACAATTCGCCTTTAAGGCAAGACATTGTGAAATAGTATTGGAGATACAGCTGTCAGATATCGCATGGTGCGGTGGTTTAAGATCGAATCAGAATTCCTAATGTTGACGGATCAATAAAGATGACCCTTGGAAAGGTTTAAAGTCAGTAGCAATGGTGGATTCAAGTGCCGCGAAGATAGATTTAATTTAAGGCAACAATTGAGCAGCAATGTATAAGGAAGGACATGTGGGAAGTGTCAGGCGGTGTTGAAAACTTCTAGAAGGCCAAGTATGAGGGGCAAGGTCGAGTGGTCGATTAAAGAGATGAGTTCTGCCAAAGTGGGAGAGTGGCGGGTGTTGCGTATGGGCTTGGTAGTAGGATGACTACGTGCCTTAAGGAGAGTTTGGATCGAATTGGTGATTTTAATGATTGGTGATTGAAGTCTGCGGCTGTGACTTGAATAATTATAGCAAAACAAACTAAACCCAAAGCCTAAATATGAATTCCCAACCTTTCTTCCAAAGATTCCAAAATCGACCCCGGGCCCGCTTGGTCAAAACACGAGGTTTGAACCAATTCCATGCTACCCTTTCCCCCACGAGCCCGGATATACAATTTGTTTTCAAATTTGACCCCAAAACGAGGTCTAAATCAAAGAAAATCGAAAAGCCCTAGTTCTACCCATTTCCCCCAATTTACACCTTAAATTACATGATTTGAACCTAGGAATTGAATAAATGATGATAGAAAATGAAGAAAACGAGTTAGATAATTCTTACTCAAGAAGCTTTGGTGAAGAAGAGCTCAAAAGATCGCCTATGGGCTGTGGAGAAGATGAGTTCGTGTGTTTTGGGTGAAAAATCCCGTCAATGTTCTGTTTTGGGTATTTAAAATCACTGGGGAAAATTGCTCTATGCGATCGCGGAAAGGGCATTACGATCACATAGAGGAAAGGTTATTGGTCACTGCAATCGCGATGAGGCAAATGCGAATGCATAGAGGAAATATGACTGGGCAAGAAAAATGCTCTATGCGATCGCAAAGTGGACAATACGATCGCATAGGGATGGGAAGGCTGGACATTGCGATCGCACAAGGGCTGTTGCGATCGCATAGAACAAATCTAGGCTCTTGAAATTTTTACACTATGCGATCGCGGGAGAAGCTATGCGATCGCATAGAACAACGTACCAGATATCAGAACTGAGCACACCCCAAACCACCTCCGAATCACTCCCGAGCCCTCGGGGATCCTAACCAAACACACACACTAACTCAACAACCTCATACGAACTTAACTGAGCGATCAAATCGCCAAAACAACATCAAAATCAATGAATCAAACCTCAAAATCATCATTTTTTCATTCTAACTTCATAAACTTCAAATTTTAGATATCTAGGTCCGAAACACGTCAAATGACGTCTGATTTCAACCAAATTTCACATAAAGAGCTTAAACCATATATAAGACTTGTACCTACCGTCAGAACCAAAATACGAGCCCGATACCACAGTCTTTTAATCAATTTTTCATTTCCATTTTCCTTAAAAATTTTAGAAAAACAATTTCATAGAAAAATTCTTTTCTCGGGCTCTAGACCTCTGAATTTTACTCCGGCCATATGCTCGAGTCCCATATTTTCCTACGGATCCTCAGGGACCGTCAAATCACGGGTCGGGTCTGTTTACTAAAAATGTTGACCAAAGTCAACTTTAATTATTTTAAAGCCACATTTTGAAAATTTTCATAGAATTTAACATATAAAATTTTTGACTACACGCCGGACTTTGCACGCAAATCGAGGCAAGTAAAAATGAGTTTTTCAAGGCCTCGGAAGCACGAAATGAAAGAGAAAATAAGTGATGACCCTTTGGGTCGTCACATTCTCCACCTCCAAAACAACTATTCGTCCTCGAACGGATAAAAGAAAGAAGTACCTGAGTCGGGAAATAGATGAGGATAGCGGCTCCGCATATCAGAGTCGGACTACCAGGTCGATGCCTCAGGAGGCTGACCTCTCCACTAGACATGCACTGAAGGAAAACTCTTCGACCTCAACTGTCGAACCTGCCGGTCTAGAATAGTTACCGGCTCCTCCTCGTAAGACAGATCCTTGTCCAACTGGACAGTGCTGAAATCTAACACGTGGGCTGGATCGCCGTGATAACTCTGAAGCATGGACACATGAAATACTGGATGCACGGATAACAAGCTGGGCGGCAAGGCAAGTCTGTAAGTCACCTCTCCCACACGATCGAGAATCTCAAATGGTCTAATGAACCTAGGGTTAAGCTTGCCCTTCTTCCCAAATCTCCTCACGACCTTCATAGGCGACATTTGGAGCAAGACCCGCTCACCAACCACGAAAGCCACATCTCGAACTTTACGATCCGTATAACTCTTTTGCCGCGACTGAGCTGAACGAAGCCTGTCCTGAATGATCTTGACCTTATCCAAGACCTCCTGAACTAAATCTGTACCCAATAACCGAGACTCTCCCGGCTCAAACCATCCGACTGGAGATCGACATCGCCTACCATACAATGCCTTATATGGAACCATCTGAATGCTGGACTGGTAGCTGTTGTTGTAGGCGAACTCTGCTAAAGGTAAGAACTGGTCCCACGAGCCTCCAAAATCAATGACACAGGCTCGGAGCATATCCTCCAATATCTGAATAGTCCTCTCGAATTGGCCGTTTGTTTGAGGATGGAACGCTGTGCTCAACTCAACCTGTGTGCCTAACTCTCGCTGAACTGCGCCCCAAAAATGTGAGGTAAACTGCGTACCCCGGTCCGAAATGATAGATACCGGCACACCATGAAGGCGAACAATCTCCCGGATATAAATTTCAGCTAACCTCTTGGATGAATAGGAGACTGCCACAGGAATGAAATGTGCTTACGTGGTCAGCCTATCAACAATGACCCAAATAGCATCAAACTTCTTCCGATTCATCGGAAGTCTAGTAACGAAATCCATGGTAATCCTCTCCCACTTCCACTCGGGAAGCTCAATCCTCTGAAACAACCCACTAGGCCTCTGATGCTTATACTTAACCTGCTGACAGTTCAAATATCGAGCCACATATACAACAATATCTTTCTTCATCCTACGCCACCAATAATGCTGCCTCAAGTCCTGATACATCTTCGCGGCGCCTGGGTGAATAGAATACCGAGAACTATGGGCCTCCGCTAAGATCAACTCTCGAATCCCATCGACATTGGGCACACAAACTCGCCCCTGTAATCTCAAAACACCATCATCATCTAAGGTCACCTTCGTGGCACCTCCATGCTATACCGTGTCTCTCAGGACACACAAATGGGGATCATCAAACTGCCGATCACGGATACGCTCCAATAGTGAAGAACGAGCGACCGTGCAAGCTAACACTCTGCTAGGCTCAGAAATGACCAACCTCACAAACCGATTGGCCAAGGCCTAAATATCCAAAGCAAGCGGTCTCTAGCTGACCAGAATATAAGCAAGGCTACCCATGTTGGCGGACTTCCTACTCAATGCATCGGCCACCACATTGGCTCTCCCCGGGTGATACAAAATAGTAACATCATAATCCTTCAATAGCTCCAACCACCTCCTCTGCCTCAAGTTTAACTCCTCCTTCTTGAACAAGTACTGTAGACTCTTGTGATCAGTGTACACCTCACACGTCACACCATATAGGTAATGCCTCCAAATCTTCAAAGCATGAACAATGGTTGCCAACTCTAGATCATGAACCAGATAATTCTTCTCGTGGATCTTCAACTACCTCGAAGCATAAGCAATGACTCTGCCATCCTGCATCAATACTGTACCAAGCCCAATACGGGAAGCATCACAATAAATGGTATAAGGCCCTGAGCCTCTGGGCAAAACCAATATCGGTGCCGTAGTCAGAACTGTCTTGAGCTTCTAAAAGCTCGCCTCACACTCATCTGACCATCTAAACTGGGCACCCTTTTGGGTCAATCTGGTCATCAGGGCTGCAATAGATTAAAATCCCTCCGCGAACCGACGGTAGTAGCCTGCTAACCTAAGAATACTCCGAATCTATGTAGCTGATGTTGGTCGAGGCCAGTTCTTGACTGCCTCAATCTCCTTCGGGTCCACCTGAATACCCTCTGCTGATACATCATGACCCAGAAATGCAACCGAACTCAACCAGAAATCACACTTCGAGAGCTTAGCATATAGCTGACTTTCCTTCAGAGTCTGAAGAACCACTCTGAGGTGCTGCTCGTGCTACTCTTGGCTGCGGGAGTACACCAGAATATGATCAATAAAGACTATCACAAACAAGTCCAAGTAAGGCATGAACACTCGGTTCATCAACTCCATAAATGCTACTGGGGCATTGGTCAACCCAAATGACATGACCAAAAACTAATAATGCCCATACCGAGTGCGGAACACTGTTTTAGGGACATCAGACGCCCTAATCCTCAGTTGATGGTAGCCAGATCTCAAGTCTGTCTTTGAAAACACCTTTTCACCCTGAAGCTGGTCAAATAAATCATCAATCCTCAGCAGTGGATACTTGTTCTTAATCGTCACTTTGTTCAGTTGCCGGTAATCAATGCACATCCTCATCGAACCATCCTTTTTCTTCACAAATAACAACGGCGCGCCCCAAGGAGAAAAACTGGGTTTAATGGAACCCTTCTCCAACAAATCTCGCAACTGATCCTTTAACTCTTTCAACTCTGGCAGGGCCATGCGATACGGCAGAATGGAAATGGGCTGAGTTCCTGGAGCCAGATATATTCAGAAATCAATATAAGGAACCTCTGTGTTGGAATCGCGAACATACGCCAGATAAGCTAAACACCCCTTCTTGACCATGCGTTGAGCCTTCACATATGAAATAACACTGCGGGTGGCATGACCTGGGGTCCCTCTCCACTCCAATCGAGGCAAATCTGGAAAAGCCAAGGTCACGGTCTTGGCATGACAATCCAAGATAGCATGATAAGGGGACAACCAATCCATCCCTAATATAATATCGAAATCCACTATATCTATGAGCAATAAATCAACACGGGTCTTAAGACCCTCAAACACTACCACACAGGAACGATAAACTCGGTCGACCACTATAGAATCACCTACCGGTGTGGATACATAAATAGGAATACCCAAAGCATCACTAGGCATAACCAGATAGGGTGCAAAATAGGACGACACATACGAATACGTAGGCCAAGGGTAAAATAGCACTGAATTATCTCTAATACAAATTAGAGTGGTACCTGTAATGTCTGCACCTGAAGACTCAGCCTCTGGCCTAGCTGTTGGCTGGCCTCTACCTCTGGCATCCTGAACTCCACCTCTAAGACCTCTACCTCCACCTCTAACACCTCTGCCACCGCCTCTAGCTGGCTGGGCAGGCTGTGGAACCTCCAGTTCCTGAATCATAGCTCGAGAATTCTGATGCTGGAAGCTACCATAAACTAGAGGGCAATATCTGACAATGTGTCGGATCACCATAAGCATGGCAAAACCTCGTCTGCTGCGACTGAGCACCCCTCAACCTTAGGTAAACCCTCATGTTGTGACCATACTCACCACACTCATAACATCTACACGAACACTACAGCTGAGGGAATTGAGGCGGACCCTGTCAACCTAAATGACCACCTAAAGTATCATGAGTGGCCTGGAGAGCTGACTGAAAAGGCCTGGGAGGATGGCCTCTCCCATAAGAACCTCTACCTCCTGACGAGGTACCACTGAATTTTCCTGCATGACGGGGCCTTTTATCCGACCCATGACTACCTCCCTGTGGGAGAGCTATCTCAACTCTATGACCCACATTGGCCGCCTCCCAAAAAGTGATCTCACTCCCGACCTAAGCCACTATACCTGGCTGACCTGCCACCGCTGGCAGAACTACTGGAAGCAAACCCGTTTGAATGACACCCTCTATGAGGCCTACCAATCGGACTAGAACGTCCTGAAGAACTGGGGTGGCAATAAACCCTTCTGGGACCTGAGCTGGGCCCACCAGAACTACTGGGACGGGAACGTCCTCCTCAAAATTAACCTGAGGCTCCACCACTGGGGCTGGGGCTGCTACTGCAGTCTCGGACTGCTGAGCGGTAGATAAAGAAGCGCGTGTTCTTGCCATCTGTGGGGGAACATAATAGAAATTCAATCGGTACTTGAGATATAGAACCGCACGACAAGAAAGAACAAATGTGAAACTTTCCTAACTCTGTAGCCTCTGGGGGATAAATGCAGACGTCTCCATACCGATCCCTCAGACTCTACCGAGTTTGTCCGTGAGTTGTGAGACCTATGTAACCTAGTGCTCTAATACCAACTTGTCACGACCCGGATTTTCCACCCTCGGGAGTCGTGATGGCACCTACTGATAGGAGCTAGGCAAGCTAATTATCAAATACCTCTTTAGCGAATATCGACAATATTAATAACAATAAAGCATTTAACTATAAAGCGGAAGTATCAAATATAATTTACTGAAAGAAATGCGAAAGTTTAACAAATGCTCTACTCAAGACGGTGTCACAATACTCACGGACGTCTAGAGAATAGTAAATACAAGGTTCGAATGAAGCATAGAACTGTCTGCTAGGGTACAATGATAACGAATTGAATAAAATAAAAACTCCGGGCCTGCGGACGTCAGCAAGGTTGCCTCGAATGTCCCTGGACTGGAAACTCACTCCTAGAATGCTACTGCTACTCAAATGCTGCTCGAACACCTGGATCTGTGCAAAAAGATGCACAGAGTGTAGCATCAACACAACCGACCCCATGTGCTGGTAAGTGCCTGGCCTAACCCCGACGAAGTAGTGACGAGGCTAGACCGGACTACCAAACAAACCTATGCCGTTCAAATTTATATATATATGTAATAGAAGATAATACATGAATTTAACAAGTCAAGAGGGAGGGGAGCATGCTGTAGGGGTTGTAGCAGTTTAGAATAAAAGGTGAATAAATAAGGAATGAAACGGTACAACTACAAAGTCAACGAGAGTAATAATCAAAGCATGGCACGTAATGTCCCTTCATGCATTAATAATCAAAACGTGGCACGGAATGTCCCTTCGTGCATTAATAATCAAGACATGGCACGGAAGGTTCCTTCGTGCATTAATAATCAAACCAAGGCACGAAATGTTCCTTCGTGCATTAATAATCAAAATATGGCACGGAATGTTCCTTCGTGCATTAATAATCAAAACATGGCACGAAATATTCCTTCGTGCATTAATAATCAAAACATGGCATGAAATGTTCCTTCGTGCATTAATAATCAAAACATGGCACAGAATGTTCCTTCGTGCGTTAATAATCAAAATATGGCACGGAATGTTCCTTCGTGCACTAATAATCAAAAAATAGCACGGAATGTTCCTTCGTGCATTAATAATCAAAACATGGGACAGAATGACCCTTCGTGCTTAAATATTCAAAACATGGCACAGAATGACCCTTCGTGCATAATCACTCTTCCTCACCCAATCAACAATCACAACCAAACGGGGCGAGGGGATAGACAAACAACATTAAATATCCCGGCAAGGGAGAATAAAACAAAACAACTAAATCCCAATAAGGGACCAACAACAATATGCTCAAACATCCCAGCAAGGGAGATAATTAATATACTAAAAAAAATGTCCCGGCAAGGGATTTGTCACATCTTCTTCTAGTTCTTTCTTTTCTTACTCATTAACCTTTTTTATCATCCGAGCCAACGCTTCATAAAGTTTACAATTCCTAATGATTCCTCATACTCCTTACATTACATAGAAATCACTAATTAAGTACAAACAAGGACCCATGGTCATGCTAGACACCGGTGTATAGATACTCGTCACCATGCCTATACATCGTACTCAACATTTAGCAATTAGCAACCAACACTCTAATCCTATTCCCTCAAGCCAAAGTTAGATCAAACACTTACCTCAAATGCTCCAAAAATCAACTCAAGCCTCTAGTGTAGCTTTATCCCTCGAATTCGGCTCCAACTCAGTCAAATCTAAGAAATGATGACTTTACAATATTAATAATAGCTAAACAAACTAAACCCAAAGCCTAAATATGAATTCCCAACCTTTCTTCCAAAGATTTCAAAATCGACCCCGGGCCCGCTTGGTTAAAACATGAGGTTCGAACCAATTCCATGCTACCCTTTCCCCCACGAGCCCGGATATACAATTTGTTTTCAAATTTGACCCCAAAATAAGGTCTAAATCAAAGAAAATTGAAAAGCCCTAGTTCTACCCATTTCCCCCAATTTACACCTTAAATTACATGATTTGAACCTAGGAATTGAATAAATGATGATAGAAAATGAAGAAAACGAGTTAGATAATACTTACCCAAGAAGCTTTGGTGAAGAAGAGATCTAAAGATCGCCTATGGGCTGTGAAGAAGATGAGTTAGTGTGTTTTGGGTGAAAAATTCCGTCAATGTTCTGTTTTGGGTATTTAAAATCACTGGGCAAAATTGCTCTATGCGATCGCGGAAAGGGCATTGCGATCGCATAGAGGAAAGGTTATTGGTCATTGCAATCGCGATGAGGCAAATGCAAACGCATAGAGGAAATATGACAGAAAGCGCTTAAACCATATATAAGACTTGTACCTGGCGTTAGAACCAAAATACGAGCCCGATACCACAGTCTTTTAATCAATTTTTCATTTCCATTTTCCTTAATAATTTCAGAAAAAAAATTTCACAGAAAATTTCTTTTCTCGGGCTCTAGACCTCGGAATTTGACTCCGGGCATATGCCCGAGTTCCATATTTTCCTACGGACCCTCCGAGACCGTCAAATCACGGGTCCGGGTCCGTTTACTAAAAATATTGACCAAAGTCAACTTTAATCATTTTAAAGCCACATTTTGAAAATTTTCACATAATTTAACATATAATCTTTCTGGCTACATGTCCGGACTGTGCATGTAAATCGAGGCAAGTAAAAATGAGGTTTTCAAGGCCTCGGAAGCACGGAACGAAAGAGAAAACAGGTGATGACCCTTTGGGTCGTCACATTCCTTTTGCTCGGTTCGTTTTTTGTCAAGAAACCCTATTACTTCTGGGTTCGACTCAAAGTTTGAGTTTGTTTGCGATGTGTTTGCATGACTATCCTGAACATTCTAGATTTCATGTGTGTTCTATATGCTCTTATGCTTTGTGCTCTAATTTGTTCTTAATGTTTCTTTGATTTTGTCCAAACACGTGTTATTTATCAATTAATAGGTCCGGCTATTTGTTGATTGTTCACATAATTTAGGTTGATTTTGTGTAATCTCCTTAAACCTACATTTGTGATTTGTGTATTTTCCTTATAATTCTGTATTGATTTTTCAAAATTTTCTTCCTTATTTTTTGTGATACTTCCCTTAGTTAGTGCTGATTCCCTGTAATTTTCCATCCCATTCGTGATTCTTTGAACTGGCTTTCAGAATTAAAATTGTGCTCTACCTTATTTATGTGCACAATATGTTGTTAGTATACTTTCCTTACTTGAAAATATTCTGTACTTAGTCCTTGTTACATGCTACATGCTTTTACTACTCCTATTATGATAAAATCAGTTCTTTTACCTACTTGATACAACTTGTACCCGTTTGAACTATGACTCCCTAATTGAAGGGAGTCCAGGTCTTTATTTGATTCCGATTTGTATTATTTTCTATAATTATGCTAATTTAGTACTTATTGTCACACCTCCTTTTTCACTACACCCGCAAGGGTATAAAGGAGTTTTTTACTTAAAGGACAATCGGAACGGGATTTATTATTAAAAATCAGAGTCGCCACTTGGGAGATTTATGGTGTCCCAAGTCACCGGTTGAATCCCGAATCGAGGAAATTATGACTCTGTTAATAGTCCGCGAACCAGAAATCTGAGTAAGGGATTCTGTTAACCCGGGAGAAGGTGTTAGGCATTCCCGGGTTCCGTGGTTCTAGCATGGTCGCTCAACTGTTGTATTTGATTTTATCTGATTTCAAAACATGTTCTTATGTGCCTTTTATTAGTATCTCGCTTTTATTTTATTAAGAATTGCAACATCGTGAAAATATATTTCGAACCACGTCTCACCAGTGCACCCATGGTTGTCAACCCATTTCGACTCCGTTGGGATTTGGATTTGGGTCACATAAATGTGCACCCGTATTTAAGAAAGTAAGATTATTGAAAACGCGCCTAAAGTGACTAACGCATTATTATTTTTGGGGAAGGCCGTGAAATTCGCTAAACGGCCCATCCCGAAGTCTAAGTAATTTTAGTTAAGCATTTATTGAGGGCCCCGCAATTTTGCATTATATTTGGTGAGGTTCGTCTCATTTATTATTTAAAAGGTAAACCTAAAAGCAACTATTATTTTTCTTCTTTTATTTGTCTCTAAACAATAAATAAATAGTCCTAACTAATTAATTTGTTTAAGAATTATTGTATTTGGGTCTAAATCAACAGATAATTATACCAGATGGGCATGAGGAATAAGGCAGTCAAGCCTGGCCCAGGTCCAAACCAACAGATAATCATACAGGGACCTGGGCCATCCATTCGAGTAACAGAACCCAAGTCGCCTAGCAAGATCGAACCAAACAATTAGGTCAAATGCCTATTGAGACTTACACAAACGGGCCTGACCTTTTATCAATTGTAATAGTGATTGCAAATACTCGAGTTAACAAGATGTAGACTATTCGAACTGCAATTTCTAGTTATGTTACTTATTGGTCTCTTGTTGAATTCTCAGCCATTAGTAAGGTGACAAACAGGTTGGATAAATGATTTCATTAACACTCATCATACTAACCTTTTTATTTGGTTTCAGTTAACATTACTAAATCAAACTATTGAAGTCGTTATTAAAATGAAAAGAAACACCATCATCATATGGTTCCAAACTATACTACACTAGATTGCTATCATGGAAGGGACCAAACTTAGACTACAATTTCAAAAGCCCAGATCAGTCTCCAACATATTCCTACCTAATTGCATCCTGAAACATTTATTGGACACAAACCACTGATCTTCGACTGCCATTAATAATGCCAACTTCAAGTTTTAAACTAATTCAATTTAACGCCAGTAACCACACAATTCATATGCTTATAGGAAAACACCAATTCCATTTAACAATCTACAAGTAAAAAAAAATAGTCCAATTACAATCCAGTTTCAGCCTACTTATACAACCTGTAATCTCATTAACATTACTAAAATTTCAGTCCAAATGAATCAACCATATGAAATTTAAAACTAAGTAGCAAAGAGAGACATTCAGGTATAAGCATGTGTTTTGATTCACTCTTTAGATTTGTTGTCTACAGGAGGCAGTAATCCTCAACATCATTTGAGCATGAAAAATACCTGGATTTGGAATGAAATAAGAGAAAGAGAAGTCAGCAGTGAAAAGCAGTTGATTAGCAGTTGAGATCCAAAGAATTGAGCCAAGTTATAACTCAAAACACCACAGCTACCCAGCAAAGAATAACAGAAGGAAAACAACCAGTGAAAACAGCCAAATTCCTGCTTGATACTACTAAAACCCACTCGAAAATTAACCAGGACCTTCAGAAACCAATCAGTGCCCAACTTGAAACTAGAAGATATTTTTCAATCACTATAACTCGAAAATAGCCTAATAGCTCAATAGAACAGTGCTATTTTTTGTATTTTTCTGTATTTTTTTTATTTTTTCTATAGATCTCAGATCTAAGAGAATGTGAAGACTTTAAATTTTGAATTTCAGCTAATAAACACTTGGGGAACTTTTGAGGGGAATTTGAGGGCTTCCCAAAACTTTTTTATGAAGGCATTAGAGGCTGCCTTATATAGGCAAAATGAGGGCAGCCTTCAGATTTTCAATTTTAGCTTTTAGTCCCTCAACTATTAACTTGTTGGTCAAGTTAGACCCATTATTTACTTTTAAACCCCCTTACTAGAAGCTTCTTGAAGTTTCAGGTTCAATTATTAAAATATTTCCTTAAGCTGAAGCCTTGAATTACCCTTGATTTAATCCAAAATTACCAAACCTATGTTTACTAACTACCAGTCCCTTTTTACCTAGTTAGAATCCAACTATAGTTAAACTAACTACTCTAATTTCAGCTATAACCAAGTCAACTTAAACTAAACCTAACAAACTAATTAAAGCTAAATACTAAATTGATGTAAGAACAACATCAGTAGAAAACTTAAACCCAATAAAGCAAACAGCAATCAAACACACTGAAATACACAACCAAAATTGACAATTCAAAAATGAAGCTATATTGTAGCAAAAATGAGCAACCATAGAATTAACGAAATTAAAACTATCCCTAAAAAAAAAACTAAAGAAAATCAGTGGCAAATATACTGAAATTAAACACCCTGATCACAAAAATAAAACTAAAAGAATAAAATCATGAACCAAAGAGCACAGGAAAGAGAATAAATAGTAGGACTACCTCGAACTCGAATCCGGTAGCCTTTCTCGAAAAATTTCAGATTATAATTATCCCTAATTAGGTGTTTCCATGAGGACACACCTAATTAAGGGCTATTATAGCCCGGAAACTACGTATCTCCAATTTGTGAGAATTAGGGTTCCTGGTCGAAAAGTCCTCAAATCCAAATTTGAGTGGCTTCAGTGAGATTCGAGGGAAGATGGTCACGGATTTGGTTTAAGGGAAGTCAGGGGAGTCATTGGTGTAAGTTTAGAGTGATTTGGAAGAGATGGCGTCATGGCCGGAAAACTTTGGAAGAATATTCGAGACGTCTGACTGTGATTCAAAGGAAACCAGTCATGGATTTGGGTAGAGGAAGAGAAAGAGAATCTGGGGTGTAATTTTGAGGTCGATTGGAGTAGGTGGCGTTCGCTGGCGGCAGCTCCGCCGGTGAGGTTACAGGGAGATACGAGGAAGGCGGACTTGGTTTTTTTAGGTTAATACACGGATTCAGACACTTTTATTATAATACCAGGAGCCACCGTGGGCCGTTGGATCAAGTAATTTTGATGGCCAAGATTAAAGGACGCCAAACGGCGTCGTTTGGGTTAGCTGGGAATCAACCGGGTTGGGTATTGGGGTATTGGGCCTGGGCGTGGGATTGGATCCAATTTAGGGGTTATTTAAGGGGTAATTTCGTTTGGGCTCAAGTATTTGGCCCAAAATCCAGTCCTTTAAGACCAGCTCTCTTCTTCTAATTATTTCCTATTCATTTGTTTCCTTTTCTTTTTGTTTTTCCATTTTGTATTTTTGTATTATTTTTTCTGATTTTTATAAAGATGAAAAGTGAAAATAAAAATTAAACTAAAACTAATTAATGCCTAAAATTGTTTTAAAAACTATTTCGTGATGATTTCACAATTAAAACAATAAAAATGCAAAAGTGAAATATTTTTGTTAGTTTCTTCATATTTTGTTCTAAAACAAATTAACCCCTTAATTAATGCTAAAAATATGAAATTAAATCCTAAATGCAAATGTATTTTTTGTATTTTTTTTATATGAATTAAAATGCACAAATAAAATGCAGCAATTAACAGAAAATGCCACAAAATTCACAAAAATTATAAAATAATAAAGAAATTGTTTTGTTTGAATTTTTGAGAATAATTCATATATAGGGCAAAAATCACGTGCTCACACTTATTACCTTATTTTCCGGCATGTTCTCAAAACTGTAAATACTCTACCCTCTCTTTAGCAAAAATATGAACAATAACTTCAGAACACACACATACACACTCAAAACTCTCTTTTCTTTTTTCTACTATTTGTGCTATTGCTTGGCTAGCCGGCTGAAAGCCAAGGCTAGACTGTGGAACTCAACTTGCTTTACTTTTTCTGCACTTTGCTTCCTTAACTGGTACGTTCCTAGTTCAATTCTGAAACTCAACTCTATGTGCTCCATTATTTGTCAATCCCTGTCTCTTTGTGCACTGACTTAATGGCTCATGTTGTTTAATTGCACTTCCTGTCTACTACTTTACTCAGCATGCTTAAGTTCTGCCGCTCTTGTTCAAATGTAGTCAGCATGTCTACTTGAGTGCCTGTTTATGGCTCTCAACTAGGATGTCGCCTAATGTACTTGATTGACACCAAGTCATGACTAATTATGTGTAATAGACCCCTGCATGACTATTCCCATACTCTGTCCATATGTCTTGTTATTATTCTAATTTCAAGCGTGATTCCCTTGTTACCTCTTTGAAGTAATTGTCTGTGTTCTGGAGACCAATCAGTCCCTACTTGTTCTTTGCACTTGCTGGTCTATATGCACCTCTTCTCGGCCATGTTTATGTGTTTCTGATTTAGGCCCTCTATGTCTCCAACCCCTACTTCCCTGCTTGTAACTTCTGAAACTATACTATTCTTTAAACTGGTTCTGTGTGTGCTTGTTCCAAGTTGTTGTTGCTCCTATCCCCTTCCCCTTTCAAAACTGTTTCCAACTCAACTCTTTTAAATCTGTGTTAAGCACTCTCACATATACTCGTAGACTGTAACGACCCGGCCGGTCATTTTTGGAATTTACGCCCCGATCCCCCATTAACTACTTTCCCTAAGTTCATTTCTGCTATTTTGGTTTGCCGGGACGTTCGGTATTAGGATTCGGAGTGTTTGGGACACTTAGTCCCTAAATGAGAGTTTAAAAGTTAAAAAATAGCCCGTATTCGGAACAATGTGAAGACGACCTCAGAATGGCAATCCGATGGTTCTGTTAGCTCCGTTAGGTGATTTAGGGGTTGGGAGCGTGTTCGGAATGTTATTTGGAGGTCCGTAGCTCATTTAGGCTTGAAATGCCAAAGTTTGAATTTTTGAAGTTTCCGGTCCGATAGTGAGTTTTTGATCCGAGGGTTGGATTTGAATTCCGGAAGTTGCTATAGCTCCGTCATGTCTTTTGGGATATGTGTGCAAAATTTCAAGTCATTCGGACGAGGTTTGGTTAGGTTTTTGATCGAAAGCATATTTGGTTAGAATTTGAAGTTCTTAGGCTTGAATCCTTGATTTAATCGGGTTTCCGGTGTTGTTTGAGGTGTTTTGAGGATTGGTACAAGTTCGAATAAGGTATTAGGTGGTATTGGTGCTTTTGGTTGGAGTCCCGGGGGTCCCGGGATGATTTCGGATGCTCAACAGGCAAAGTTTGGAGTTAGAAGGAAAAAGTTGCAGCAGGCTTCTGGTATTTTTGCTTCTGCGGTCCTGGATCCGCAGAAGCGGAGCCGCATAAGCGGCTTCTTCACCGCATAAGCGGAGCCACATAAGCTGCCATTTCTTCGCATAAGCGGAAATTTCCCCATCCCAGGAGAACCGCAGAAGCGGTCTCCTTCCCGCGTAAGTGGAACTGCAGATGCAGTATTTAGTCCGCAGAAGCGGTCCCTGCCCTCTTAAGTTGAATCGCAAAAGCGGTTACTCCCACCATAGAAGCGGGACCGCAGAAGCGGTCCCTGGGCCGCAAAAGCGGAAATCACAGGACTGAAAAAAGGTTAATCCGAGGATTTATTTCAAAGTTAGAAAAATCAATTGAGGGCTCGGGAGAAGGCGATTTTGAAGAGAAGATCATTGGGTAATGTTGATTTGATCCTTTCTAGTTATATTCCATCATTTCCTAGCTAAATCAACCATTAGAATTCAAATTCAAGGTCTAAAATTGAGAAAAATGGGTGAAACTTCTTTGGTTTAATTTTGTGATTTTGAGTGGGCATTAGACCTCCGATTTGGGAGATTTTTATATGGTTAGAATCATGAGAGTACGAGGGTTCTGAAAATGTGAAAATTATTCGATTCCGAGACGTGAGATGGAGGGGTATTTTGGTCATTTTACCTATTTTTGCGCCTTAGCTTTAATTTCAATAGTGGAATCAGAATATTATTTACGATTTGTAATTGAATTGAATAGATTTGGGCCATTTAGAGTCGGATACTCGTGGAAAGGGCATTGTTCCCTAGTTGATTTCGCACCGGTTCGAGGTAAGTGGCTTGCCTAACCTTGTGTGGGGGACTTCGTCCCTTAGGATGTGATAATTGGTAATTGAATGCCTTGTACGTGAGGTGACGAGCGCGTACTTGAGCTAATTGTTAAAACTCGGATTTTTACTTAAATACTTGATTTGGATTTTCTTTCATAATTTCTTTACTTTACTTGCTATTATAGCCTATGCTAGCGTAGAAGAGCATGTTTAATTGATCCAAGTTGCCTATGTGTTTAAATTGTCTTAACTATGGTTACGTGGAGCATGTTAGGCTAGTATTATTTGTTGCCTTGTATTGTTGCACTTCAAATTCTGAATATTTCTCTGATGTTTGTTGCGCATTTACATTGGGACTACGGATGCGGGATTCCGGGAGCTCCCCCTTGTTTGTTTACTTTGGGACTACGGGTTTGATTCCCGGGAGATCCCCCTGAATTTTACTTTGGGACTATGGGACGGTATCCCCGGAGATCCCCCTGCATTTTACTTTGGGACTATGGGACGGTATCCCGGGAGATCCCCCTGCACTTTTATTTTGGGACTACGGGACGGTATCCCGGGAGATCCTTTGATATTGATATGAGATTTGGACTACGGGACGGTATCCCGGGAGTTCCATTGGACAGTTGAGAAAATGGCTACAGGACGGTATCTTGTAAGACCCTCGTTGGTATTCTTGTAATTTTGTTGTATTTACTTTGTGTTTCTGTTTTGTCTTGCAGTACTATATTTCATTGATCTGTCTTATCACACCGTTGTGTTCATTAGTTTTCATCAGACTTCGATACTGTTAATATCTTGCTATTTTATTATTTCTGTCTCAGTAGGGCCCTGACCTTTCCTCGTCACTACCCAACCGAGGTTAGGCTTGGCACTTACTGAGTACCGCTGTGGTGTACTCACGCCTCTTCTGCGCATGTTTTTCATGTGCAGATCCAGGTACCTCTACGCAGGCGAATTATCAGTAGCTGCAGAGAGCATNACTCTACCCTTTAGTTAGCTAGATGCTATTCTGTTCTTCCTTGTTATAGACTTTCTGGATGATTAGAGCAGTGTTATGTATTATCCTTAGCCTGTGTTGCCCGTGGGTTTTCGGGTCTTTGGGATGGTTCTAGAGTTTAAAGTATTAAAGTGTATGTGCCAGGCGGCAACCGTATACATTACTCATGTTATTTAGCTTTTGAATATAAAT
>MU671656.1:12105-35427 GCA_026770625.1 Nicotiana glauca | reverse complement strand
TTTTAATTAATTTAAACAAATAACATGCATACACAAATACAAACAAATAACAAAAATTCACAAAAATCACACCCAATGCAAAACTATTTTTATTTTGAATTTTTTTTTTTTTTTTTGGGAATAATTCTCATATAGGGCAAAAATCACGTGCTCACACAAGGTTTTAAATCTGGCCACCAAAAAGATTCATGTTTCTAGATATGTAATCTTCTATGAGCACATCTTCCCCTTTGCTATCCTACCTACTTCCTCCTCTTCTTTTCCATTAGTACTCAATTATGCTCCTTGTATAGTAGATGTACCACCTCCTACAACACACCCAAGTGACTGTGTGTCTAGACCATTACCAGATTCAGTTCACACTTCCAATGTGCCCTCACCTGTAACAGTATCACCTCCTAGTTGTCCCTTTTCTCCAAAATCTCCTGTAATTCCTCCAACATCTCACATTCAGGAAAATGATAAACGTAGAAGATCTATTAGGGAACATCATTTACCTGTTCATCTAAAAGACTATGTATACTCTTTACCCAACTTATACCCTACTGTTCATCCTCCTTCTAATCCAACTTTTCCTGCTACTACATCCAATCTAGATTCTTTTTTTTTCTCTCAATGCTCTTTTCTCCAAGAATCGTCATGTCTTCCTTCATCTCATTGGTACCTGATAGTCAGCAACTTGTTTAAAGTGTTTGCCATGATAATGAACCAAGATCTTATGCAAAAGTAGCCTTGAATCCTTCTTGGCAAGCAGTTATATCACTAGAGTTTGAAGCTCTTCATGCCAACCACACTTGGGACCTAGTTATCTTACCTCCAGGGAAGAAATCTATAGGCTGTAGATGGGTATATAAGGTCAAACACAAAGCTGATGTTAGTATTGAGAAGTTCAAGGCCAGGTTAGTAGTGAAGGGGTATACACAGCAGGCTGGTGTTGATTAACCTGAGACTTTCTCACATGTTGTAAAAGTGACAACTATTAGAGTACTTATAGCAACTGCAGTGAAGAAGTATTGGAGTATCTTCCAACTTGACGTCAATAATTCATGCTTTCATAGGGATTTACATGAGAAAGTGTATATGGACCCGCCTCCTAGTCTGTTGGTTGACAAACTTGCCCTAGTATGTAAGATGCACAAATCATTATATGGCTTGAAACAAGCCAGTCGATAGTGGTATAACAAGTTGGCTGAGGCATTGTGTATATTCCCTCAAAGATTACTCTTTGTTTTACAAGAAATCAGAATCCTCTACTATATATGTTGCTGTCTATATAGATGATGTAATTGTCACAAGGAATAATCCAGAAGAAATCAACAATTTGAAGGATTTTCTATATGCTCAGTTCAAGATCAAGGTCTTGGGTTGACTGCATTATTTCCTGGGTTTAGAGGTTCTCTACAAGGAAAATGGTGTGATAATCTCTCAGAGGAAATTTGCTCTTAACCTACTGAAGGAGTATGAATGCCTTTATGTTAGTGCCTTCAACTCACTATTGGATCCTACCGTCAAACTTCAAGCCAAGGAAGGTATACGCTTGGCAGTCCTTCTGTCTACAAAACCTTGATAGGAAAACTAAACTTCCTAAAAAATACAAGGCTGGACATTGCCTATAGTGTCCAGGACCTCAGTCAATTTATGCAAGATCCCAAGGAACCTCACCTCAAGGCTGCCTATCACTTACTTAGATATCAGAAAGCTGATCCTACTCTTGGAATCTATTCTGCAAATCCAGATTACACAGTTAGAGGATATTGTGACTCTGATTGGGCTGCCTTCCTAGATTCTAGGAAATCAATCAGTGGATATCTAGTATTATTTGGTGATAGTCCTATTAGTTGGAAGTCCAAAAAGCAAGCTACCATCTCTCTTTCACCTACTGAAGCAAAGTATAGAGCCCTGAGAAATGTAGTTGGAGAACAGGTATGGTTGTGCAGACTGTTTACTGAGCTTACTGTTCCTTTTCCTTCACCTGTCACAGTATTCTATGATAGTCAATCTGCTTTACATATATCTCGTAATCCTGTTTTCCACTAGTGCACCAAACATATTGAAGTAGACTGTCACTCTGTGAGAGACAAATTTCAAGAAGGGCTGGTTTCCCTTCATCATGTTGGGACTAATAATTAATTTGCTGATGTTTTAACCAAAGCACTTACTGGAGTCAAGCATGCAGCAGTTATGAGCAAGTTGGCCGTAACATCTTCACCTCCAACTTGAGGGAGAGTATTGAGATAGTGTATTGTATTTATCATTATGTTAATAGTCATCTAGGTGTGTATTAGCATAGCTTTAGATGGTTAGTATTGGGTCCCACATGTAATATCTATATATACTCAGTTGAGTTTCTAATACAATCAATCAGTTCATTTTCACAGATAACCGACTCTTCTTTCTCCTCTATTTTCCCTGTTCTCCTTTTAGAACCCTCCATGGTTGCACCATTGCAACTCAAGATTGAGCCCTACTCCTATAATTCTTTTACATCTTTACACCTTTCCCGTTGAGAACAGGAAGTATGAGCATCTTCAATATGTCTAGTAAGTAATGATATTCCATAATTTGATGCACTTGAAGCAAACCTTGGAAGTGCATAACCTGTAAAATAAGTTTTACCTTAATCAGAACATTAAAACATTGGAAGGATTTAAATGGGATTATAACAACAGAAAGTTAACTTTGGTTGTCATAGTATTTTGTAGTAAATGTATGCCTTTCAACGTGTAGGATCTATACCAGCGACATTGGCGACTAAGCTCCGGCCAAGGCCACTATTGATTTGCTGTTGGACTACTACTCAAATCCTAACCCATCATGACCTGTTTGCCTACCCCCTTTGCCTGGCCCATGTGAGATCATAAAGCTTTAATAAGTCTTATGAAATTCAAGTCATACGAGTAACCAACATAATCTACCTTAGTTTAATAGGTTAATTGAGTAATATGTTTATGGACATTTTAAATTTTTGGCCGGTCGGCCGAAATTAATTATGGGCGGTAGCGCAAATATACAAAATAAAAACATTGATTATGTATATAATATGTATATTTTGTAATTATATGTATATTATAAGTGTATTTATACTTGATTTCTTGGCTCTATTATTTTGGAGGGCGGCCCATTACTACAGTTATCCTAACATTTATATAGGGTCATCTTGGCCCTCGCAACAAATAAGCTTGGACCACTAACATAACCCAAATTAGCCAAAAGACATAATCCTAGTCATAGTCTCTCGCGCCTCCTTTCCAGGCTCCGTCCCCCCTCTTGCTATAGCTTTTCTCGAGTCTAAATATTATTTTCTTCTTTCTTCTTTTTCCCACGAGGCGTTAAGGTTATCAACTTGTAGAAACAAAAATGGGATTGACATGTGTTGCAAAAGAAAAAAAAATGTGTTGTGAGAACTTGTCTTCATTGGATAATTTCTCTCGCTTACAAGGAATTACACAAATTTGTCCCTGTAAAAACGCTTAGCATTTGATTGTCAAAGAAGAATCAGAATTCTGGAATTTCCAATGTTTATTTCCCTTTCTCATTGGGTAGGACTAGAGGAAATTCTGTATTTATGTTTTGCTACTTATGAGAAACCACGAGGTGTTGAGGTTCCCACCTTGTAGAAATAAATGGGATCGAGATGTGTTGCGAAAAACGAAAACCTATTGCGAGGACTTCTTTTCATTGGACAATTTCTCTCATTTACAAGGAATTACACAGATTTATCCCCTGTCAAAATGCTTAGGGCTTGATCATAGAAGAATCAATTTTTTTGAATTTCCAACTTTCTGTTTTCCTTTTTCATTGGGAAGGACTTGAGGAAATCCTAGCATAATAGATAGATATAAACATCATGAATTATTCTGAAATAAAACCATGTTGATACCTTCTTCATGGTTTCTTCTTCCATAACCCGAGCTCGGAGAAGATAGAGATAAGAGGGCCCTGTGAAGAATGTGGTCAGAAATCTATAATAATAGAGTCTGACGATAACGATGGAATTGATTATCTTCGTACATAATACTAGATACGAATAAGTCTAAAATAGATTCTTCCTTGGTCGATTCCCAAGCAGCTAATGGGAATAGATTGTAAATTTAGTGCAATATATCTATGTTGGTTCAAATCCAGCTTGACCCGATAATTCGCTAATCCACCATGAGATGATATAGCTAATAATGAACGACATGATCTTACACAGGAAGGAGCCTGAAAACAAACTGTTGTTTGTGATTTATTATGTGTTTTGCTACTTATGGGTAAGACTTGTGATAATTTGCTACTTATAAGATACCAACATGTATATCTATAACTACCACTACTAGATATTTGGCAAAAACCGACCAAGAAAAGCCGACCAACTTTGGTCGGAAAAAAGCCGACCAGAAATCGACCAAAGTTGGTCGGTTTTACAAATATTTTAATTTTTAATTTTTTATTTTACAAAATCGATCAACTTTAGTCGATTTACCTTGGCACAAAAATGCGGAAAACTATTTTTGTATCCCGCGAAATTTATTTTAGAAAAATCGACTAACTTTGGTTGATTTTTGCAATTAAAATAAATAAAAATTAATATTAAAAGAACCGATCAACTTGGGTCGGTAAATTCGGCCAGTCATTTTAAAAAACCGACAAACTTTGGTCGGTAATTTTATTTTTTAATAAAACCGACCAACTTTTGGTCGGTTATTTTCGTGCGAAAATCCAATTAAAGAGTATAAATAAATAAAAAGACAATCTTAAAACAAAATACACCAATGGTCTAGTGGTAGAATAGTATCCTATCGATTCCCAGACGGTGAATCTTTTGATTACATGATTGAAATACCGACCAATTTTGGTCAGAAAAAAGCGACCAACTTTGGTCGATTTTTTTTTTGTAATATTTTTTTTAAATTTATTTTAGCGACCAATGTTGGTCAGTAATTTATGACCAACTTTGGTCGGTATACTAAAACTACCACCAAAATACCGTCCAAACGTATTTAATCTCATTTTGGACAGTAATTGGCCATAACCGACAAAAGTTGGTCGATTTTTTTGATCGCTAATTACCGGATATATAGTAGTGTACATATAGTAGGCCTTGTCTGTAAATGGGTCAAAATGGAATTTGGGCTCATATCAAAAGTAAATGACTATGGGGTTGGGCCACGTGACTAGGTCATATTTAAGCGCACATCCTATTTGAATGTGTCCTTACTAGGTTAAG
This sequence comes from Nicotiana glauca, assembly GCA_026770625.1. Classification (NCBI taxonomy): domain Eukaryota; kingdom Viridiplantae; phylum Streptophyta; class Magnoliopsida; order Solanales; family Solanaceae; genus Nicotiana; species Nicotiana glauca. The sequence goes on along the minus strand of MU671656.1, from coordinate 30,218 downwards.
TTTGGTCAAGATACACCAAATTAAAATAACAAACTGCACCTAAAACTGAACTAGCTTCTATCCCTAGCCTCCGCGTATTTGACATGAGAACTGTTGCGCACGCCTTCCTGAGATTCCTTGGAAGGGAGACATAATGCTAAGCAACTGATGTTAGTGCAGTTATTGTCCGCCAACTGAGGTCACCTCCGTATGCTAAAAATGAGAATTGAGATTGAAAGAAAGCTTGATTGCATTAATAAAAGTTATTACAGAAAAATAACACGGTGTCGAGGGGGAGGGACACCAGTACAGAGAATTGTTTGATTGCTTGATCCCCCCTAATAATGCTTAAAGAAAATAAACCAAAGCTACAAGACTAGACTCGACTAAGCTAAAGAAACATAATGGAAGTACATGAAATAAAACTACTGTATATTTACAATGAAAAGGACGTAGTTTTATACAAGGTAGAAACAAGTTCATTATCAGCAGCATTGCCTTTGGCATCCCGGTCTGCACGCACGACATTGTTGGCATTTGCCTGCGACTGGGCTCTGGCATGGGATATAGGTGGGGAGAGAGAGGCACATGCGCGCTTTTCACTTAGCGCGACCAAGACCACGGGGCCGTCCGTGGTGCTAGGCATTGGGAGGCTTGCTAGGACTCTACAACGCACTCTCAAGGGTCATGGGGCATGGTTGGAAAGCTGCCCATGACATCTTCTCCGACCTTAGTTGGCGAGTCCTCGGCGCCTTACTTGGAAAACAATCTTCAATTTGGCTCTTATAGGCTTTGAGGTTTGTTCCCCTCTCCCAAGTATTCTCCTCTGCATCAAAGCCCTGCCATTTCACCAAGAACTCTTGGTGATCTTTCCTTGAGACATGAATCACTCTATCATCAAGGATAGCTTCAACACGCCTTTTCCCTATTGAATTGGGACCTTGAATACTAGGTATTGCGAGCTGGCTCCGTGAAGGATCCTCCGTGTCTTCCCGAAAAGGTTTCAGGAGACTGACATGGAAAACAAGATGAATTTTACACCAAGCTCGGGTATCCACCCGGTATGCAACTTTTCCAATGCGCCTTTCAATGGATAAAGGTCCAATATTTTTTTGTAATAGGCGAGGGTCATAGACCCCTGCAAATAAGTATCGCTATTGGATTTTAACCATCACTTTATCTCCTACTTGGTATTCAACAAAGCCACGATTTTGATCAGCATGCCTCTTCATCCTCTTCTGAGCTTTGACAAGATAGTTCCGCACTATCTCCAAATTTCGCTTCCACTCTTTTGAGAAGCTAGCAACTCGAGGAGATTTAGACATGTTTGGTGCATTCATTGTGTGTGAGAGTAGCGGTTGCTATCCGATAACAATTTCAAAATCGCTTTTCTTTGTACTAGTGCTCTTTTGTGAATTGAAACATAGTTGAGTAGCATCCACAAGCTTCACCCAATTCTTATACGATTCAGTTACAAAGTGGCGACAATTTTCCTCCAACATACCATTGAACCACTCCGTCTGGCCATCAGATTGCGGATAAAAACTTGAGTTGTGACTCAATTTTGACCCAAGGCACTTAAAGAGTTGGGTTCAAAAGTTTCTAGTGAAGCATGGGTCGCGATCACTAATGATGTCTTTGTGCAGGCTCTAATATTTGAAGATAGGAGAGAAGAAGAGATGAGCTGTATCTTTTGCTGATATATATTGTGGGGCTACAATAAATGTAGCATAGTTGGAAAACCAATCCACCATAACCAAGATAGTTGTGAGATCTCTGACCTTGGGAAATCCGGTAATGCAATACAAGGAAACGCTTTCCCAAGGTCTCTTTTGGATAGCTAGTGGTTCTAAGAGTCCCGCTTATGTCAAGCGGTCCGACTTGTCCTTCTGGCATGCTAGACAAGTCTTCACAAACTAAGCGTCGTCATCGGCCATTTGAGGCCAATACTATGCATGGCGATGTAATGCCATAATGCGTTCTTCACCAGGATGGTCGGCCTACAGATTATCATGACATTCCGCCAAAAGAGTCCTTTGTAGATCTCCTCCTTTAGGAACATAAAGTCGGTTCCCTTTCAATTTCAAAAAGCCGTTTTCCATGTAGAACTAGCGAGTCTTGCCCTATCCTTCTAAATCAACCAATAATGTGCAGCAAGATCCTTGATCAGTAGATCCTATATCTGGCCCTTGATGGAGGTGGCTACTTCGCTCCACCTTAGGGTAGAGAGTAGGCACATCGATACTAGATCAACTCTCAAGCTGAGCACATCAACAACATGATTGCTCTTCTTACTTCGGTGCTTCAGGTTGAAGTGGGATTAAGCTAAGAGTTCCTGCCACCTAGCTTGTCGACCATTCAGATTCAGCTGGGTCATGAAATGGCTAACAATTGTGTTCCATATCTTGACCACAAACAGGATCCCCAGTAGATAGTGCCTCTAAAGGTGCAAGCAATGGACAATAGCCAATAATTCTTTCTCATGGGTGGCATAGTGCCACTCTGCATCCTTCAACTTCTGACTCTCATACGGTACAAGATTCCATTCTTGTAGTAAGACTCCACCGAGGGCATAGTTGTATGCATCCGTTTGTACCACGAATGGGTTGGCCAAATCAGGGAGGGCCAAGACAGGGCTACTAGACATAACTGCTTTTAATGCGTTGAAGGCCTTAGCTCGCCTCGGTCCCAAATCGCAGGGTGTGACCTTCTTGAGAAGTTCTGTCAATGGCACCGATGAGGGAGTAGTTTTTCACAAATCTCCGGTAGAAGTTGCATAGGCCAAGGAATGCCCTCAAGGTGTGGACATCCTTAGGCGGCGGACAATTTTTGATTGCCTGAATTTTCTATTGGTCCATCTTGATCTGCTCTTCCTCGATGATATGTCCAAGGAAGTTAATTTGCTTTTGAGCAAATGAGCACTTGAATAGCTTCGCATATAGTTCATGCTCCCTCAATTGAGCTAGGACCTTTCGCAAGTGCACTAGGTGTTATTCTAATGTTTGTCTATATACTACAATGTCATCCAAGTAGACCACCACAAATTCGTCAATGTACTCTCAGAAGACTTGTTTCATCAGAGTGCAAAATATAGTTGGGGCGTTAGTCAAGCCGAACGACATGACTAGGAAGTCGTACGACCCATATCTTGTCACACAAGTGGTCTTGTGTTCATCACCCTCCGCAATCCAAATGTCACACCTGAGCCCGGGGGTGAGACCGGTACCTAGTACCTAATCTATACTTGCGTACCATTTGCGACTAAGAAACTCTGAACATGTAATGTCATACTTTGGCTATGGGCCATATTACAAGATAATGTGCGATACGAATTATAAAACTAAATGGAGACTAATGCTGACTAATATCAACATAAAGTTGGGCCTGAAAATCCGTCATAATTTCTACAACTGACAAGCCAACAAAATATATGTACGGGGCCTACATGACCAACATACTACACTAACTGATAGAATATGTCTACAAGTCTCTATTGATAAATGTACTGTGATCGGAATAGGGCCGCGACCTACCCATAACCTATTTACATATATACACAATATATACACCACACTGCTAGACTCGACAACTCCAAAAGAAGGGGAGCTTACCGATAAAGCTGAACTCGGACAACAACTACTGAGGAGGTTTACCTATCTGTCTGTTTAAACCTGCACGCATGAAATGCAGCGTCCCCAGAAAGGGACATCAGTACAATATATTGTATCGAGTATGTAAGGCAATATACTGAAGCTGAAACTGAACTGATAATATAATAACTGAAAACAACTAGGAGCCAAAGAAAATCTGAAGATATGCTCATCTGCTGATACTGAATCAACTCTCTCAATATAGTGAGTAAAATAGTTGTCCGACTCTATAAGGCTCGGTAAATATATATAACTGTTCTGCCATAGTAAGCTCGCTCATAGGCGCTTGGCCATACTAGTCTCTGTATCTCAACCAACTGGGCTCGCTCATAGGCGTCCGACCACAGTAGGCTTGGTATACAACTTATCATCTGATCAGAGGTTGCCCAATAGGGGCCTGCCCATCTATTATAGCTCGATGGTAATGAAAATACTTTAATACTTTATATATAAATTCTTTGCTCTCATCACTGGAAGAAAAAAATACTCAATTGTATATGAAGTCCCGATAAGGATAATATTGTAACTTACAAAACTAGGAAAATATACGTAACTTGAGAGACTAGCAAAATATACATAAATTCCGGGATATGAATTTCTCTTTATGCCTTGTTATCAAGCTTGTGTAATTGCGAGATCATGCTAAAATGAAGGAAAAGCTTAGCCTTAACATACTCGGAGTAGGGAAAATCCTTATTTTATCCCAAATTGGCCCTTTTCAACAAAACTCGTTTCCTCTAATTTGTGTGTCTTTTATCCTTCATGATACTTATTTATCGTTTTTTATAAATATTATAAATATTCTAACCTCCAGATAATATAATCCCTGAGTTTACGTCAATTTACTGAATATGAAACTTTAACGTATGAAAAAAAAAGATGAAAAAACGCGAGATGTAAGATCCTTCCCCCCCTTAGAAATATTCGTCCTCGAATGTCTATTCTTAGATACTTTGGGAACATTTTTGTCGGAGTCTCTTCCGTACATCTAACTGAAACCAACCTGATTACCTACTGGCCTGAGAGTTTATACCCTTGAGTCGTATCTTCAGTTTGAAATAGGTGGGAGTATTTAGACTTCATTTCTTCATATGCTTCCCACATCATCTCTTACACTTTCTTACATCTCCATAAAACCTTCATGGATGCTATATCCTTGTAGCTTGTGGATTTGTTGATCTAGGATGGCAACTGGAATTTCCTTATATGACAAGTCCTCTGTAATATGTACATCATTTGTGGGCACCACTTGGGTAGGATCGCCAATGCACTTTCGTAACATAGATACGTGAAAAATCGGATGAACAGACTCCAATTCCGAGGGCAATTCTAACTCGTAAGCTACTTGGCCCACTCTCAGAATGATCCTATAAGGACAAATATATGGTGGGCTAATCTTTCTTTTCTTTCCAAATCTCATCACACCTTTTATAGGTGACACCTTTAAGAATACCCAGTCATTAACTCCGAACTCTAAATTTCGATGCCGCACGCCAAAATATGATTTATGACTACTCTAAGTTGTCAATAGTCGATCCCAAATCAATTTTGACTTTTCTATGGCTCACTAAACTAGGTTTGGCCGATGTAATCTAGATTCTCCAATATCAAACCACCCTATAGGCAACCTATACTTCCGTCCGTAAAGAGCTTCGTATGGAGCCATCTGAATATTGGAATGGTAACTATTATAATATGCGAACTCAATAAGAAGTAGATGATCATCCCGTCTACCTTTAAAGTCTATTATACAAGCTCGTAACCCATCCTCTAGTGTTTGAATAGTACGCTTAGCATGCCCGTCTGTCTGGGGATGAAATGCGGTACTAAGACTTACTTGAGTCCCCAATACGTTTTTGGAAGGACCTCCAAACTTAGTTGTAAACTGAGCCCCTTTATCCGAGATGATAGACATAGGGACACCATGCAGTCGTACTATCTCCTTGATGTAAAGCCTCGCATAATCTTCTGAGGAATATGCAGTTCTAACGGGCAGAAAATGGGCTGACTTTGTAAGCCAATCCTTTAAGTATAAATCTCAGTCCTTTAATGCTCATTCATTACTATTCATCTTGATAATCATGTCCTAATCTCATGTCATACTTTGTAACTTGTATCTGACCATTGTTGATTCACCTCAATGTTGATCTATAATCCTATACTTGAAGACTTGAAAGTTCTTACGTAATACATTACCGCTAGGGCTTACGTTGCATTGAGGAATATTTCAAGTGATTTCCGTAATCATATTTCATAATGTCTCAGTGTGATTCACCTTCTGGGGGTATCCTAATTTCGTGCCTCTAGCGAAATCTTTTCTCCTTCTCTTCTTCTATTTTCCTTTTTTTCAATTCATTATTCAAACGAAGGCCCAAACGTCATCCTTCATTTGTCACAATTATACCCTCATTTTATAACTAGGTCAGCATTTAACTCTTTCTAAATGCTATTAATCTTATACTCCTTTGAGTTCATTCAGGCTACACTGAACTTTCAATAACTTAGAGAAACCATTATCTCTTTTGTTTTCATAGACATAATCCTGAGGACTTATCCATTCTCGTCACCCTTTTTACTTGCCTTTCCTCATCCTTACTCTTGTTTTCTTAAAACTGTGTCGCTCTACCATACTCTAGCTTGCGACCTATAAATATCCATTTATAATACTCGCACCTCTGGTACATACACAATCGGGGGGGAGGGGGGAGCTTCGTACTAACTTTCTATGAGGCTGTTATTTATTTTAACTAGCTTCCTTGTAGAGCCATTATGGATTATGGTTTTTGTGTTATTTTTCTTGAACATCTGATATTAAGAGTTATTCTGTCATGTTCTCAAGTACAACTTATATAATTTTTCTATGTCCAATAATCAGACTCCTAATTTACTTGTGTGATGTAATTCTTTAGTTTCCTATTCCTTCTGATAAGCCTTTACGTAGGCTTAAGCTATCTTCCGATCTGTGGCTTATGGTATCAGTTATTACCTTAGCCTTTCATGGGCGTTATGGAATATCCATGATACAATCTTCTTAACAATTCAATCCTTTGTCTATTCCCTAGCTCAATTCTTTCTTTTAACTTATACCAGAGTCTTTTATGGCTGTATGATTGTCAATAAATATGCTGCCTAAATAATGCTCCAAAATCTTGAGTGTATCCATAACGTACTAACTGTAGATCATTGATCAAATAATTCTTTCATTCCATCTTAGCTTTCTTTCAACGTAAGCTATTACTTTTCCTGGTCTTTCTGCCCCTTGATGCGTCCATATTTAGCTTATCTTAGTGCCCACACTTGCCAGAGTTTTCATACAACTCATATTATCTCGAATATTACTTTTAATTTTTACTTCCCATTCATTATCCATGGTAGGTGCCACTTTCCTTTGGAATACTTACAATGTTGTTACAAGATTGTTGTTACATGACCATTTCCTCTTTAGGTTGTTGTTCTTAGGTTGAAGCCTTCTTTCTTATCTCCTCAGCTAGTCTTTCGTTGTAGTACTTAGGTAGAACCCTTGAATCTCATGAAGCTATGAGCTTATTACAGATCTTTTTGATTTTCTTACTTGCCTAAAATCATCCGTAGTTGCTTACTTCCAAGCCCTTGTGCTTCTATAGTTGCTTCTGAAATGATATTTTAACTGCCTTCCCAGTGGCACTTTCTTTTATCCCCGTAACACTCATACAGTACCTTTAACTACCTCGACCATTGTTTGAATATATCTCAAGTATTATAATGATATTCTTTGGGGCTGCATTCTCCATGTTGGGTTCTACTATATTTATCTTACACGATCTGATGACTCGTCTGTAACCTCCTGTTTAGCCATAACTGGGATCTTCCTGACCAATTTCTAACTACTCATTGGCCCATTATCATATCAATATTCCTCGTAACCTTTCTTGAGTTATTTCCTTTGTCTTAACTTACATTTCACACTGGCTCTTTATTTATTAATAACAGCTCGGTCATAAACCTTTACTTCCTCTCCTTAACATCGTGCTTGCACAATATTCTTGAATCGTAACATATCTTTAAGATTGGATAAGTGCCATCTCATTCCTCTTTCATTTATCACCTTCTTCCTTTACCATTCCATAGTCACTAGAACCACTTAATTCTGACTTAATTCCATATCACTCCATATTCCCCCTTTTAGGAGTGTATTAAGAGCTGCAACCACGGGGATCTACCTATAGATGTTTTACCTCTTCATCTTTTGCATCGTTTCTCAACATCAATAATCCTTACTCGCCTTGTGGCAATCCTTCTGTACCAAGGATGACAAATTTCCTTACTCACGAGGGTGACACTTAGCATAACTAGCACATACAACCTCTTAATCTTAACTTTGCTCACATTGCTTGCTTTAGGAAAGCATCCCCTTGAATGACCATTCTCTGAAATTTATCATGAATCTTCTTCTATGGTCCATTCTATTACCTCTATAACGAAATTTGAAATTCCCATGATGCCGAGTATTTTCCAATCATCCAGTCCCTAATTCATATTTAGTTTATCTTATTTACCAACCCATACTAATTTCTATTACTCCGGGGATTAACTCTGCCTTCTGTTAGTCGCGTTAGAGTCACGAACTTATTTCTCGAAATGAGGATATAAACTTATGGCCTATACTCTTTTGTTGTCTTAAGGCCCATAACCTTTAGTCTCTTTCTTCATTTGACTATAGGTTCTGTAACACTCTACCGTTTTCATCCATGTATCACACCTTATTCATAATGCTTCATTATCTCTCTTCTCATTATTCTGATAATATTTTTTTATATCCCTTTTCTTGTGAAAAATTCAATACGATATTCTTTCGCTTTTAGCTTTCCTTTGCTCCCTCCAGTGGCTCTTCAAGTTGCTTAACGTTCTCGCTTTACTAGGGATGCGAGCCACACTAAGGTAATATTTATCCCTTCAAGGCTTATAGTGCATGTCTTTGTACTACTCATATCTGGCTGTACTATTTTAGAGTGCACCATCTAGGTGTCTCATAAAGAGATCTATTAGCACAGTTGCAATATCCTTCGGAAATGCCAACTGATGCGATCAATTCATCCATCATATTTTCTTATACTACTTTTGTTAACCCCCATAGGGCATATCTGGAATGGATGTGACCAATTGTATATACCTCTATTACTATTGAATATAACTCAGAAAGTTTATGTTCCTCTACCTCAATTATAAATACTGTTAACCTTTATTAACTGGGTACCTCGTACCCCTTTTCACCTTGCTCCTGTTACTTGCTGAAACTTGTACTTATCTTCTTAATCTCTCATTGTCCTTCACCATAAATATGGATAGGCAGTCTTACCTTAAGGCTTCTTATGAGGAAGCTTACACCTTTTAGTACACCCATGATATGCTAAAAACCTCATATTTACTTATCGTATGCATTATACAAAAATTCAATTCCTCTGACTCAGCTCTTCCACAACTATCTCTTTTCTTAACCTTCTGTCCGGATGTAGGCATTGTCTTATTACGAGTAAAATAGAATTTTAGAATTTAAATTCTTATAAGTGAGCTCTACCACACGATCTAGAGTAACAAGAAAGAGTGATAATCCTAAATGCCTGTAGCCTCATGCATATAAGTGTGGTGCACGACACACCTATAAATAAGACTCTACTAGACATGGCTTGTAGATTCCCTAGGATAGAACTGCTCTGATACCAATTTGTCACACCCCGAGCATGGGGGCGAGACCGGCACCTAGTGCCTCATCTATCCTTGCATACCATTTGTGACTAAGAGACTCTGAACATGTAATGTCATACTTAGGCTATGGGACACATTACAAGATAACGTGCGATACAACATATAATACTAAATGGAGACCAACACTGAATAATGTCAACATAAAGCTGGGCTGGCAAGGCCGTCATAATTACAACAATTGACAAGCTAACAAAATATACGTACAGGGCCTACAAGCCCAACATACTACGCTAACCGATAGGATATGTCTACAAGCCTCTACTGATAGATGTATCGTGATCGGAACAGGGCCCCAACCTATCCATAACTTATATACATATATACACAAGATATACACCACAATGCAATACTTGGAAACTCCGAAAGAAGGGGATCTTACCGATAAAGCTAAACTCGGACAACACCTACCGAGGAGGTCTATCCGTCTGCCTGTCTGAACCTGCATGCATGAAATGCAGCGCCCCTAGAAAGGGATGTCAGTATGAAATAATGTATCGAGTATGTAAGGCAATATACTGAAGCTGAAGTTGAAGCTGAAGCTGAACTAATACTATAATAACTGAAAACAACTGAGAGTCAAAGAAAATATGACGATATGCTCATCTGCTGATACTGACTGAACTCTCCCAATATAGTGAGTAAAATAGCTGTCCAGCACTATAAGGCTCAGTGTGTGTGTGTGTGTGTGTGTGTGTGTGTGTGTGTGTGTGTGTGTGTGTGTGTATATATATATATATATATATATAACTGCTCTGTCATAGTAGGCTCTCCCATAGGCGATCGTCCATACTAGGCTCTGTATATCGACCAATTGGGCTCGCTCATAGGTGCTCGGCCACAACAGGCTCAGTATATAACTTACCATTTGATCAGATGTTGCCTAATAGGGGCCTGCTCATCGATTATAGATCGATGTTAATGAAAATTCTTTAATACTGTATATGTAAATTCTCTTCTCTATTGACTAGAAGAAGGAAATACTCAATTGAATATAAAGTCCCGATAAGGAGAATTTTGTAACTTACAAAACTAGGAAAATATACGTAACTTATGAGACTAGAAAATCATACGTAAATTATGGGATATGAATTCCTCTTTATGGCTCATTATCAAACTTGTGTAATTATGAGATCATGCTAAAATGAAGGAAAAACTTAGCCTTAACATACTCGGAGTAGGAAAAATCCGTATTTTATCCCAAATTGGTTATTTTCAACAAAACACGTTTCCTCTAATTCGTGCATCATTTATCCTTCATAATACTTATTTATCGCTTGTTATAAATATCATAAATATGCTAACCTCCAGATAATATCATCACTGAGTTTATGTCAATTTACTGAAGACGAAACTTTAACGTATGAAAAAAAAAGAAAACAAATGTGAGATGTAACACCGAACAATGTGAGGCGTAGAGGAGTAATTATATAGCGAAGGCATAGAGGCAACACTATAGGCGCTATTGTCCCCCTTATTTGTACTCTTCCTATGTGGTTCTTTTTTTTTGCTTTTATTATTAATAAAACTAGCCCTAGGCACATGCCTAGTGGATTTGCTAAAAAAAAGAACATTCCAATAACATGTCTTCAGATCTTTCTTGGTGAACAGCATCGCGCCATCCAGTCTATCGAACAAGTCTGCCATTAGCGGAATATGGTACTTGTTCTTCATGATGATTTGGTTTAGAGCCCGATAATCCACACAGAGTCGCATGCTTCCATCATATTTCTTTTGGAATGGGGACTTGGAGGGCACAATGATCCCTGTATCTAGCATTTTTTTTCAATTGTCTTTGAAGCTCGGTGAGTTCGGGTTGTGACATTCTGTATGGTGCCCGGGAGGGTGGCTTCGCTGGACACCAACTCAATTTCATGGTCTATAGTGTGCCTAGGTATTATTCGCTTTGGCATGTCTTGTGGCATGACATCTTCAAACTCAAGTAGTAGCTCCTTCATGGGTACAATAATGGGACCCGAGGAGCGTTACATATCTACAATGCAGAGGGTTTCCAGGAAAGTAAGTTCATATCTTTTGGCCCCTTCTTCAACTGTAAGGCCCATATGTTCTCAACGGCCATCTTCATGCATGGGATAATGCAAGGCTTGGCCCCATTTTTCCCCATCATCAGTATCATGTCTACATATGGTAAGGGCATGGTGTTGGTCTGTCTTAGGAATTCCAACCCAACTATCAACTCGAAGTCATCTATGATCACCACTCGCAGGTTAAATTTTCCTTCGTAAGGGCCAAGCTTCATCGGTACCTCTTTGGCTATTCCACCCACTGGGTAAGGATGTGAGTTAATAGACTTGACACAACCTCTAACTTTTCCTACAACTAAACCAAGGAGCTCCACGTAAGTCGAGGCTAAGTAGTTGTGGGTAGCACCCGTGTCTATGATTGCCCGAATGGGCTTTCCATTCACCTTCATCTCGACGAACATAAAGGTCCTCTCTTGTTTAAGAGGAGTCCCCTCATCCACCCTCTTTTTCCCTTTCTTGGTGATTGGACCCGGGTCCTTCTTCTTATGAATACCAACACTGGTCTCTGCTAGTGCCTCAGAAATAGAGCCAACAATTGCATTGAAGGCACCTACCGATTTAGTCTGGTCCACATCCTCTAAGTCGTCATCAGTCCCATCATTAAAACCCTGATGGGCATTCATTGGTACATATAGGAAATCATTGTTCCAATGTGGTCTGCCGCAATGACGGCATCCTGAAGGAGGCTTTCTCCCCTGGTCATTGTTGTTTGATGCAGCCCTATTGCTGCCTCATGAGGGAGCCTTAGATTTGGTTGCACTCCAATCTCCCCCACTTTTGCTAGGGCCACCATTGCTAGGCTGACCCCTTTGAATCCTGCTCGGGCAGGCGTCTGAGGCCTATCCTTTCGAGCTTCTACTTGATAGTCCCCAAGGCATTTAGCTACTTTGATCGCCTTGGGTACGATATCTATCCTTTGTCTTTGCAGCTCCATACGGACATAAGGTTTTAACCCTTCTAGGAAGGTGAAGAGCTTGTCTTTGTCCCCCATATCACATATGTTTTGCATAAGCACTGTGAGCACGTGATTTTTGCCTTATATAGGAGTTGTTCCTATAAAATTCAAACAAAAAGATTTTTTCTTATTTGTTACAATTTTTGTAAATTTTGTGTTAATTGTTTGCCTGATTGCGCATGTTAAGTCATATAAAAATACAAAAATATGCATTTGCATTTAGGAATTTAATTTCACATTTTAGTATCAAGTAGGCATTAATTCATTTTAGAACAATTTAAAGAAAATTACAAAATAATAGTCCTAGGCCTTTTTTTGATAATTGTTGCATTTTGATTTTTAAATAAATATTAGGAATTAATTAGGTTTTGTTTTAGTTTTACAAAATCAGAAAAAATATAAAAGTACAAAATACAAAAATAAAATAAATAATAGCAATTTAAATAAAAAATAAATAAACAAAGAAAATGAGAAGAAAACAATAAGGGGAAAATGCTAGTTTTAAGAGGCATTAAAAGTGGGTTGAAATTAACAGCCCAAATCAGAACACACGCCCAAGCCCAATTAATTGCCCAACCCAGTCCAGCCCTGGCTTACCCAAAAATGACATCGTTTTGACGCGTTAATCCTGACCCTTAATTCACCCTAATCCAACGACTGTCAGTTACTTGATGGAAATAATATAGGCAAAAAATAAACTAACCCTAACAAAACACACACTCTAATTCGTAACTCCAGTCGCCGCCACAGACATCACCCCACCGCCCGCCGGAATTCGCTCATGGCGGCGGCGGGTCACCGTTTCCGACCAAAATTGTACCAAAATATTCCTCCCTTCCTCGTCTATTCAAACCACTAACTCCCGTTCCTCAACTCCCACTGCAAGACCTCAAATCCCCCAAACCTTAGGCGCCGCCATCACCACCTACGGCGGCGCCGCCACCCAAACCCCAACCAAACTCGTACCCCAGCACCATCTCGAGGCCCTTTTTACAAATATGCCATCATCTACTGTAGAATCTTGTTAAGGGGTCATTAGATAATCATCTCCGCCTTCCTTGGTCAAGATTTTAAGCGCCTATTCGATTAGGTATTTCCTCTTTTGTATGCTTTGCTGCTTCTTATTTCTTTTCTCATCTAGATATTTTCCACTTTTGTATGCTTTGCTTCTTCTTTTCTTTTTTCATCTTAGGTAGTTTTTCTTCTGTTGTATGTTTTGATTCGTAATGTTCTCTTTTCATCCCTATGTTTTCTTTGATTCATAAATTCTAGGATGTTGTAGTGAAGAATTAGGGTTATTTTTCTTAAGGACTGTTCGGACTGTTTCTGCTTCGAATTAGTAAACTTCTGTGTTCTGACTTTGTTTTTTAGTTAAATCTGTAAAATCTATTATTACACTTAGGGTTAATCGAAATTAATAGTCGTCGTGTCTTGAATGCTGTCTTCGTTTCTTTTATCATGACTATTGTGTGGTAAATGTTATCCATTAGTAAACTGTGTTAGTGATTTAGTACAATTTAGTTGCTTAATTGTTGATTTTAATACATTTTAGTTTGTTAATAACATCACAATGTTCTGTTTTGTAGTTTACTTAACTGTTGGATTTAGTTGTTTAATTTGGGTTCTGTTCATATAAAGATGGATTTGAAACTCGATGTGGATTAATTTCAAGCTATCATATAGGTTGTTTGGTTATAGCTGATGAAAATTAGGGTAAAAAGGGTTTGGAATTGGTTTAAGGTAATATTGGTAATTCTAAGTATAAAGTGAGGGCATTATTGGAATTTTAAAATAGGATGGTAGTAATTTCAGGGAACTTAAGGGGTATTTTGGGCATAGGAAAATGGCAAGATCATTAAAAATAGTAAATATTAAAAGGAAGTGGGGGTATAACAGGAATTTTAAGGAAATAGAACCTTCAAGAGTGGGCTGTAATGTATATCTTAAGTAAATAACTGCACTTACTTGTGCAACAAGTTAGAAATTAGAGGTTTAAAAAAGAAATAAAGAGGGACTAATGAGCAAAAACTAAAAATCTGAAATGCATCTTAAAATTTTCTATAAATAGGCATTGAAATGCCTTAAATCACAAGTTTGGAGAACGCTAAACTTCCCAAAAAATATCTACATAGTTCCAGATCTGAAATTAGTATTCCAGATCTCAATCTCTTCTTCTAGATCTGAAAGTTCTTCCAAAAATCCAAAAACATTATACAAACTAACAGAAAATCAAAAAACAGTGACTGTTCTATCAAAATTCAAGTTGTTCTGATTTTGGAAAACCTGAGTTTATATTGTTTGAGATCATGAAATTTCAGCCTGCTCAATGTGTTAATTTTGGTTCAATCTCAAGTTCGATTGATGCCTGCTGAACTAGCGTGATTGTGCGACTGTTTTCCTCTAAAACATTGATTCAATTTGGCTTTAAAAATCCCTGTGTTGCTGAAATTTGATCGTTGATCTGCTGTTGCAATTGCTGCTGTCAACTTCTTTTTCTTTTCTCACTTCATCCTTTCAATTTCAGGTACATGCCTTCAGATTTTCAAGTCCATAGCTGAATGAAGTTCTGTTCTGCTATTTCTCTATTGAATTTATTCAATTTGAATTGTATTTGATCTATAATTTCATTACGAAAATGTATAATTGAGGACTGTTTGGAACTTTACAATAACTTTTGTCATTACAGTAGTTAAATTGTATCTGAGATCTTTTAGGGTCATTACAGTAGTTAAAAAGCTTTAGTCATTGTGTTTGAATTGTATTTTTTATTCGTATGGTTGTAAGTTTAGACCTAATATGAAATAAATTAATAGCTGAAATGTGAGCTTAAAAGTTAAGGGTAGTGACTTGTGTAAGAATAAATTAGAAATACATAAACATATTATGCTTTGTATAAAAATCAGAGTTATGAGGATTGGCGTTTAACAGTATCGATTTTAATCACAAAAAAGCAATAGATCACTTAAGCTTGAATTTAAAAAGTAAATAAAAAAACTATGCATTGGTAGGCTTGAGATGCAGTTGGTTCATGTGTTGTAAGATTTGAACTCATGTTATCTGGACAATATGACAATTCCTGCATACTTGGGTAAAATTCATATCAAAATGAAAAAGCATCGCTGAAGTATAAAAAAAAAATTAATTAAGAGGTCAAATATAGTGACATTTAAAAATAAAAGCTTTGGAATATGGAAAATTAATCCATAAATATGAAATTGGACTTTGAATTAGGTAGCGAGATTCAAGCTAAAAGGTTTCGCCCTTTTGTTTGAACTCGGACTTGAATTCGAGATTCGAATTTATATTCACGAATTAATCAACCATTAGAGACAAATAATAAAAAATTTATCATACTTTAGTTTGGCTTTAAACAAAATAAAGTGAGATGAGCCTCGCAAAAAAATAAAATACACAATTGCGGGGCCCTCAATAATGACTTATAAAAAATATTAGAAATAAGGAGGACCGTTTAGCGAATTTTATGGTCTTCCTCAAAGTTAATAAATTTCACGGTGTTTCGAGATATATTTTCACGACGTTGCAATTCCTGTAAAATAAATAATAAATAAAATAAAAGCGATTATTAATAAAAGGCACATAAAAACAAAACATATATGGGAATCAGATAAAATTAAATATGACAGCTGAGCGACCGTGCTAGAACCACGGAATTCGGGAATGCCTAACACCTTCTCCCGGATTAACAAAATTCCTTATCCGAATTTCTGGTTCGCAGACTGTTAACAGAGTCATATTTTCCTCGGTTCGGGATTCAATCGGTTACTTGGGACACCATTAACTTCCCAAGTGGTGACTTTGAAACTAAATAAATAAATCTCGTTCCGACTGTCCTTAAATTGGAAAAACTCCTTCCTTTTATTATATCCCTTCCCGGGGTGTAGTGAAAAAAGGAGGTGTGACAGCTCTGTCGACTCTGATGGGGATAAGAAACCCAGAACTGCGGTTTAGGGTTTAAGAATTTGAGCTCGGAATAATTGTTGTATTTGTTTATATCTGATTTCCCTATATGTTCATGATTAATGTGCTAAATGTTTACCGCTTTGATATTATTTGAATTGTATATAAACTGTGCCGAAAACCCTTCTCTTCTCACTTCTGGGGATGTGCTCACTGGTTGAGACTCCCTATTCTATTAATGTCATACCTTGAAATAAGAAAGAGGCCGGACAAGTTACTAAGCCGGACGATCCCGCGGGTCCCCGGTACGTAGCCCCCTCTTCGACTCGAGTTGTCCGCTTGGGTACACAGTCTAGACCAATAGACCTAGGATTTAAACCTAGAAGAACAATAAACTCATGCCAGATCCCTAGTAGGACGTTTATTTGCATCACGTGCATTCTGACTTAGGGGACTCAACACAGTGGTTGGGTCTGTCTAGGACAGGTAACCCGAATTAAAATGACCATCCTGATGCATATTACGTGCTACTTGCATATATTTGCTCGGCTCCGCATGTTGATCGGCTTGTATATCATGAGTGAAAAAAATGTAAAAATAGCAGTGTTAGGACTAAGGAAGAATAATCATTTATTGTGAAAAACCCAATGCCCAAATAGTAATGAAATGCTGCCGGATTTTTGAAAAAGAAAAAAGAAAAAAGAAAAAATGAATAAAAAAGAAAATATTTGAAAAAAATGGAAAGTAATTCGTTGGTCAAAAATAGTTTTGATTTTTGGCCAATCGGCCCGAACTACGCTGGTTTGATTCTCACCACGTGTGGGATACGTAGGCAACCCTCATCGGGTCCAACCACCCCTTTGCAAAAATAGCCAAAAAAATGTCAAAATTTTGATTTTAGTTATAAATAAGTCAAGTGATGCTATTTTTGTTTAAAATAAACCAAACGTCCCTCAAAAGGACGCCGGAAGGCTGTTTTTTCAAGAATAGCCACTTTGAGTCATTTTTAATAATTTGCGGGCACAACCTTAAAATATTCCCTCACGGAAATGTCAAAAAGCCATATCCACAAAAATCAAGTTAGAGTCATCTATAATCTTTACAAAAATAACCACTTTGTCAAATAAGCCATTACATGATCGATTTTTGTTGAAATAGCCACATTTGGCATTAAAACTTTCTCAATCTTGCGTTGGCCTGTGGCGATTCCGAGAGATGCCCTGTGGGCCCCAGGATGACAAATTTGCGAGTTTATTTTCTTAAACAAAAATTTTGCAAAAATAGCCACTTTGTTAAAATAAGCCATTACATGTCCAATTGTTGTTAAAAAATAGTCTCAGTTGACATTGAAACCTTCTCAGTCTTGCATTGGCCTGTGGCGATGACGAGAGATGCCCCGTGGGCCCCAGGATGAGAAATTTGTGAGTTTATTTTCATAAACAAAAATTTTGCAAAATAGCCACTTTGTTAAAATAAGCCATTACATGGCCAATTGTTGTTAAAAAATAGTCTCAGTTGACATTGAAACCTTCTCAGTCTTGCGTTGGCCTGTGGCGATGCCGAGAGATGCCCCGTGGGCCCCAGGATGAGAAATTTGCGAGTTTATTTTCTTAAATAAAAATTTTGCAAAAATAGCTACTTTGTTAAAATAAGCCATTACATGGCCAATTGTTGTTAAAAATAGTCTCATTTGACATTGAAACCTTCTCAATATTGCATTGGCCTGTGGCGATGCCGAGAGACGCCCCGTAGGCTCCAGGATGAGAAATTTGTGAGTTTATTTTCTTAAACAAAATTTTGCAAAAATAGCCGCTTTGTCAAAATAAG
>MDKF011023039.1:0-17580 GCA_026770625.1 Nicotiana glauca | reverse complement strand
TAACAAAAATCTCTTCTTGAAGCTCTCCAAAATCGCCCCCAAGCCAAGAAAATGTGGTGAGAAATGACCCAAAATTGGGTTTTAAAAACCTTCTGCCCTAGCATTTTCTGCTTTTACGGTCCAGGGACCGCTCCTGTGGTCCCGCTTCTACGGACACACAGGCTGCTTCTGCATTCCCAAACGAGACCCCTCACTTCTGCTTCTGCAACTTTCCAACCGCAGGTGCGGTTCCGCTTATGTGGCTGCCCAACCGCATCTACGATCCCCTTCACTATTGGCCAAACCGCTTCTGCGGTCCACATTTCGCCTCTGCGGGGCCGCTTCTGCGGTCCCATTTCCGTAGAAGCGGAAATACCAGATACCAGCTGCCCAGTTTTTCCAAAAATCCAACTTTCGATCCGTTGACCACCCGGAATCTACTCGAGGCCCCCGGGACTCGAACCAATCATACCAACCTATCCCAAAACACATTACGGACCTACTTGAGGCCTCAAATCATATCAAACAACACCAAAATCACGAATTACACCTCAATTCAAGCTTTATGAACTTTGAAGTTTCCAACTTCTATTTACGATGCCGAAACCTAACAAATCACGTTCGATTGACTTCAAATTTTGCACACAAGCCATATTTGACATTACGGGCCTATTCCAACTTCCGAAATTGGATTCCAACCCCGATATCAAAAAGTCCACTCCCGGTCAAACTTCTCAAAACCTTCAAATTTCTATCTTTAGCCAAATGACTTCAAAATGACCTACGGACCTCCGAATTCACTTTCGATCGCGCCCCCTACTCAAGAATCACCATACGGAGCTACTCCCATTCTCGGAATCCCAAACGGATGTCGATGACGCTGAAATGCACTTCAAGCCAAACTTAAGAAATTTCTTCAAAAATGCTAACTTCCACAATGGGCACCAAAATGCTCCCAGGTTACCCAAAACCCGCACCGGGTATACGCCCAAGTCCGAAATCATCATACAAACCTGCTGGAGCCTTCAGATCCCGATTCTGAGGTCGTTTACTCAAAAATGCAGTCCTAGTTCATTTCTCCAACTTTAAGCTTTCAAAAAGGAGAATTTCCATTTAAATTCAACTCCGATCTTCCTGAACTTCAATTCTGACCATACGCACAAGTCACAATACCTGAAATGAAGCTGCTCATGGATTCAGACTGTTGAACGATGTGCTAGGGCTCAAAACAACCGGTCGGGTTGTTATAGTGCTTCAGAGTAGTTGTCTATCACTTTCCATTCTCTTCCAATCTTCATCTGGATCTTTTGTGAACTTCTTTGTTTCACTCTAGTTTCCAAACATCCTTCCAGGTCTATTTTATTCTTGGTCAAAAAGTCTTTAAACTCTCATTGTTTAAAGGACTTATTAAGTCCTCTAATATTCCAAGTGCTGAATATCATATTGGTGGGATTGTAGTTGGAGTAGGCCCTTTTGTAACCCCTTGCGTATGCCTCTTTTCAATTCTATCAGGTGGTTCTTCCTGGATTCTCAGTACTACATACTTGTTCCTTCTTGTTAGCTCTTCAAGTTCAATAGGAGGCTGTCCTTTCGTTTTGGCCTTGCCCTGATATATCTTGATCTGCTTCCCTCTTTCTTCAAACTTCTTTTGTACCTTCTGCTGCTTTTCTTGTGTAATCTCTTCTCCCATCTTTACCTCTTCAACATGTGATACTTTATTCTCTTCTTTATCATCTTCCTTAGCTTTCTTTACCCATTGTTGCTTTTTCCTCTGTATCCCTTTCTGTGGTTCCTTTTTACATTCACCATTAGGATGCCCAAACTTGTTGCATTCTTGACAGAATACTGGTTTCCATTCATATTCCATATTTTGCAGCCTAATTTTGCCATCCTTTTGCTCTAATTTTAGCTCATCTGGTAATGGTTGTATGATATCCATCTCAATTAGCACACAGGTATAAGATATTTTTTCACACTGTGTTGTTAATCTATCAGGCTTCCCTAAACAGCTAGCAATTCTTCCCAAGTTCTCCTCTGCCCAACATTGGATAGGTAGTCCAGGGGAGTTGACCCATAATGGCACCACACGCATAGGCTCCTTGTCAATTTCAAAATCTGGCTCCTAGTTCATCAACGCCACTGCCATAATCAGCATTTTTTCCTCAATTGATTCAAATCTGAAGATGAAATAGCCATCATCATGCAATACAACCGTATGGGTAGTTACTGAGTTCCATACTCCATAGGCGAATTTCAACATTTCCTTGAATGTAGCGTTACCTCCCATGACATAACCTATGAGAGCTGATTCCCATTTCTTACATTGCATTTCTATTTATTCCTGATTCAGCTTTACTACTTTAACTCCATCTCGCACTTCTAGTGGATAGAATTTCAGTTGTAATCTTTGTTATACTGTTCTATTGCCTCTAACAACGTCCGCCATAGTAGGTTTTTGTTCTCCAGATCTAGTAGAATAGGTCAATTTTCGTGCTGCTGTGGCCATATGGTTCTCTACTTCAGTTATCGTTTCAGTATCCTTCGATTGTGGTCCCTGCATGATCGTCGGTGCGCTTCCCATTCCAGTCATCCATTGTACCAGTTGAATTAGAGCTAACTGCTGTATAGTTCCTGATTCCGGTGTAACTAGTCAATTCGGTGGTTCCTCTGTATTCTCCTCCACTTGTGGTTGCTGAGATTGTCCTTTCCGATTAGTTTTCCGGCGATTCATCGTTATCAGCGTACATTAGCTATTCCTTGCTAACGTGCGCCTCTAGAGCTTTCTGGAAACTTCTATCTCATCATGTCTTGTATTATTCATTTCCAAGTTGTTAAATTTTTAATTTCTTTTGTTATAAAAGTAGCTTACCTTCATTTTTCTACATAAAATATTTGTGTTAGAATGTGACGACCCGACCCGTCGTCTCATGTGTTTCCATCCCGTTTTCCCCGTTTATTGCTCCTTCATGAATTATTATATTTGTTGGGTGAGTTTGAGTTGACTCGGATTGGATTTGGTAGGAAATGGGGCAATTAGTCTCTTTAAGGAAAGGTTGGTTTGGAAAAGTCAATTGGAAGTTGACTTATGAGTTAGAGGGCTCGGATGTGAATTTCGATAGTTCGGTTATCTCCAGGAGGTGTTTTGTGACTTGGGAATGCGATCGGAATTGAATATGGAGGTCCGGTGTAGAATTAGGTTTGAATTGGCGAAGTTGGAATTTTGGCGAATTCTGGTTCATAGGAGAGATTTTGATCCGAGGGTCGAATGGAATTTCGAGAGTTGCAGTAGCTTTGTTAGGTGATTTTGGATATGTCTGCAAAATTTTAGGTCATTCGGACGTCGTTTGATCGGGTTTTTGATCGAATGCGAGTTTCGGAATTTTTGGGTGAACTTAGGCTTTGATTGAGGAAATTTGATGGATTTAGTGTTGTTGGATGTGTTTTTATGATTGGAACAAGTTTGTATGATGTTTGAGGAGGTGTTGGCATTTTTGGTTGAGGTCCCAGGGGCCTCGGGGTGAGTTCGGGTGGTTAAACGGAGAGTTTGGAGTTTATTGCAGGTTTGAAGTTTGCTGGTTCTGTCATTTCCGCATCTGCGAAAAAGGGACCGCATAGGCGGTTCCGCAGATGCGGCCTGGGGGTCGCAAAATTGGTTCTAAGGGCTTGGGCAATTTCCGTAGAAGCGGTTGGGGAACCGCATAAGCGGTGTTCGCAAAAGCGAGTATAGACCGCAAAAGCGGTTATGGTCTATTAGTGAAGCTCCGCAAAAGCGGAGAATTTCCGCAGGAGCAGGAGTCGCAGAAGCGAAATGGGAGCCGCAAAAGCGAAAAAAAGGCCTGGGCAGAAAAGATTTTAAAGTGTCATTCTGTTCCGCGAGTTAAGCTATTTTCCTCCATATTTGAACGTCCTTGGGAGCTTTTGGACGGGAATTTTAGAGGGATTCAAGAGGAATTGACGTGAAGTAAGAATCTTGGTCTTAAAACATGATTATATTGTGAAATTGGTCTAGAAATTCATGGAAATTGAGCCTAAAATTATGAACTAGGGCTTGCGTTTTTGACAATTTCAAATTGGAATTTGACAGGTCATTTGAGCTCAGATTTGGGAGTTCTTTGTATGTATGGACTCGTGGCGAGATGAGGAATCCGGTAATATAAGTTTTGTAATTTTTTAAGAAGCGGGCCCAGGGCTCGAGTTTTGCTAGTTTCGATATTTTTGCTATATTTCGATTGTTTTTGATTGGGTGTTGTTCCATTGGTATATTGTAATGTATTCGCTCTGTTGTTGATTAGATTCGACGTACGTGGAGGCCAATTTGAGGGGTAAAGGAGTCGCGAGCGAGGAATTTCACTGGTTCAAGGTGAGTAATACTTGTGAATGATATCCTGAGGGTTTGAAACCCCGGATTTGCACATCATAGTGCTGTATTGTGGTGAGTTGCACGCCAGGTATGAGCGTGGAGTAGAGCACCTTTGGGGATTGTGACTTGGTCTGTCCCGATTGTTGATTTTTATCGTGTATTTGACTGAAATCATTGGTTATCATCATAATTTGGGCTAATTGCCCTATTTGGGGCTTCGTGCCAACAATGTGTACCCTTCGGGGATTTATATCACTGTTTTTGCATTACTTGCATATTATTTGATCTCGGTCCAAGGTTTTAATACTGTTTTGCAAACTCAGCCATTTTTCTAAGACTTGAAAACTTAAACAACATTTTATGGACGTTTTGAGCTGAGGATTATCATGTCAATATTGTCCAAGTAGCTTATGTGCGTTTCTGGACTGGGTATGGATCGGGCTGCGCAGCGCAGCATTATTATAGTGATTTCTGAATATATGGATGGCTCGGGCTGCACGCCGCAGCGGTGTTATATTGATATTGAGGATGAGAGCCTGTTTGATGCCAAGACATGGCTGATATTGCGCTTGGGCTATAGGAGCCCCTCCGGAGTCTGCACTCCCGCAGTAAGCGCGGGTATCCACTTGGCCAGGTAAAAATGACTGGCCAGGATTTGATTGATTCCACGAGATGGCTTGATATTGCGCTTGGGCCGTAAGGGGACCCTCCCAGAGTCTGTACACACCCCCAGTGAGCACCGTCGATGTTAAATAAGTGGAGCGGGTTGCACGCCGCAGCGGGTTCTAGAGTGTACTGTCATATGCATTGCATTGCATTGCATTCATACATTTGTGCACGATTTGTTGTTTTGTTATTTCTTGAGATATTTATTTGTTGTTCTGATATTGTCTGATCACTTTCAAAGTGGATAAATTTGAGATAGGGGTAACAGTGACACTGTATGATGTAAATTGGTCAGGTAATAGTGGCTGACTAGAGATAAGAATATTGCTTGAAGGGCGAGTTATGAGCTCAGTTATGCATACTTGCTTGTGCCCGAGAGGCTGACGTTTGTGCTGACTTGCACTACCTGTCTTGCATTTACTTGCACAAATTGTTGGAAAATGATATTTTCAAAAGAGATTTTTAACTGAGCTTGAGATTTTCTAAAGGATTTTCACAGCGTTACGATTTTTCTCAAAGGGTTGTACTGTCTTTTATAGCATTTTAGAGTGCTCATACGTGCTTTCTTATCGCTCAGATATTATTCGCTCTTATTACCACTGAGTTGGAAGTACTCACTTTACTCCCTGCACCTCGCGTGCAGTTGCAGGTATTGTTCACCCGGTAGCGGGTTAATAGCAGATTGAAGTTATTGCTATCGTAGCTAAGCAAGGTGACCGTCGGCGTTCGCGACACCGAGTTTCTTCTTCTTCTTCTTGATTTCCAGATTTTGCTCTATGTATTATAGACTTTGAAATTTTAATAAAGATCCTCCTAGATGCTCGTGACTTGTGACACCCCGGTCGGGCGGAGTTAGGCTATAATGTTGATAATTAATGTTCTTTAAGTTGCATTTTCTATCTATTTATGTTTAGTAAGTGTTAAAGAAAAGAATTGGGTTAGTTGGCTGGACTTGTATTTATGAAAGGCGCCATCACGACCGGGTATGGAGATTGGGTCGTGACAAGTTGGTATCAAAGCCTAGGTTACTAGGTCTCACGAGTCATGAGCATGTTTAGTAGAGTCTCGTGGATCGTTACGGAGACGTTTGTATTTATCCTCGAGAGGCTGCATAACCTTTAGGAAAAACTTCACATTCTTGAATTCTTATCGTGTGATCTTGATTCAGCTTGGAAAGTAACTCTTGAATTTCCTTCCACACGTCTGTATGCGCACATGAGCGCTCAGCATTGTATGTGCTTTGACGGCTTGTGATTCCCCAATCAAGGGGTGAGATGCGATCTCCGAGAGTTTGATGTTTGGCCAGTCTGGAGGACTTGAGGCCGGATCTATGCATATGACTTGAGCACAGAGGTGCTGATTGAGGCGAAGTAGGTGGGATATCTCATGCGGAGTGTTCTTAAGTGGTATGATCCTTATGCGTATGTTAGAAGGTCTCATGTGTAATTGAAGGGTACGTGTTGAAATTTGAGATTTCGGGTTCTTTTAAGAGGATGGGCATAACGGTTGCGAGAATGAATGCGAGATTTACGGAAGGTATACCGTATTAGATTACCTGTGTTTTCACAACCCTATAAATGATTTGAGATTAATCTCACTATGTTATTGTGGCATCAATAGAGTAAAAGTGTTATGAGCTATTGAAATATTTTGGTCTATGGCTTCGAGCCATGTTGGGGAGGTCAATATGGATTAGCTGATTGCACGGTCATATGCTATGTTGGGTCCGTTTTGAGATATGCTGGCGAATCAGTTCTGGTTGCAAAAATTGAGCCGAGGATGGCACGAGTGAAGCAAAATTCTGTCAAAGGTTGTGTGATACTTCGTATGAGTGTTAAAGCAATAGGGTGTCTGGAGCTGTTATGGATAAAGAAGGCTCAGTGTATTGAGAAGGAAGATGTTTGTTGGTATTTGAATGAGATCATGTCCTGCGGTGTCAGAGTGCTAATAAGGCATGAATGGTTCTGTTCGCTAAGACATGTAAATTACAGATCGAATATGAAGTAAATGGCTCTCGAGAATGGCCTTATTGTGTTCAAGGTTCTACATGTAATAATCAGGTGCTTTAAAGTCGTATGTGTGGTTAGAGAAAAAGTCAAGGATTGTGGTATTTTTATGATGATTATGGGATTCTATGTATCGGTATCTAGAAGGTAATGGCAACGAATTCAGATTCGCAGTAAGTTCTTCAAGCAGAGCATGCGGGAATGTGGTATTTCTGGGAATAATTGAGAGAGTATTTGGTGGCTTGTGGGTCTTAGAAAGTGTGGTCTTGTGCTTGGGTCTCGTGTAGTGAGCCTGTGTTGAGGAACTGTGGTGCTATAGCAAGAGGGAATATCAAGTTGAAAACGAATCACAAGAAATTTACATAAATGGTGTAGCTTGATAACGGGCCGGATCAGCATGGTAAGGGTATGCTTAATTCTTGGCATGTATTCGAGGTAATGGGTTAGCACATGTAATTTTGCAGCTATGCTCTTGGGTTTTGAAAACTTGTTTAGCGTGATTTGGTTAGAAGGATTCAGTCATGGCAGTTTAGTTTATGCAAATGAAATTGGGAAAGTTCTTATTGATTGCTACCATGGTTGAAGAGGTGCATTTTCTACGAATGTGAGAGGCACGAGATGTGTAAGGATTTTCTTCTAGATGAGGTCAATGGAAGTTCGTGAATAGATAAGTTTTAGTTCAGGTTAGAAAGGAAATTCATAAAGCACTTAGGCAGCGGGTAGCCTCAGATAATCAAGGAAAATGGTCTGGCTGTTTGAAAGTGATTCGATGAGCGTATATATTTCAGGGGAAGGGCAATGTGATTAAGTGATGGTACTTCGGTGGTGTTGCGGCACTTTCTTGTTAGATCGACTGGTGATATTCGGGTTTACTTGGTGGCTAAAGGAGATTTGTGAGTATGTATCGTGGAGTTTTGGATATATAGCTGTGGCACGCGTTCGGACGGCAAAATTGGGATCAAGTATGATGATTTGTATGCTATGTGGAATTGGAGGTGGAAGTCCTCATATTCGAGCTATTTGTGATGGTGGATCGTGTGTATCGACACCGTTTGGCGATTATTGGGATTTGGAGGCTCGAGTGAATCTTTTGTTGCTGGTATGTTGGATTTTGGATGTGATGTTGAAGTTTAGACTGGTTTTCTCAGTGTTAGATTAATTTTGGACTATTACATTATGGGTTATGCCGAAAACGCCACGGTTTGAGTGGCGAGGTGAATTGGGTTATGTTCTTGTGGAGTGGTTTATCTTTTAAAGACCCAGCGGACGGTTGGGAAGGATTGCTTTTCCTAATTGAGCCTTCGTGATGGATGTCAGTGCAGAGGTTGCTATTATTGAGCCAGTTCCGGTGTTAAGAGACTTTTTGGATGCGTAGCCCAATATGAGTTGACTCGGTTGGCTCCGAATCGTATTGTCGAGGGACAGGTTGACTCGACCGTTGCTGAGCTTATCCGTTATCTGGAGAGATCTATGAGTTGTTTTCTGCATTGCGAGACGTTATGATTTACGGACTATGGGCACATATGGTGCAGTGCTATCGGGATTCATAGTGGAAGTTGAGAGGAAAACCTCAGTTGCGCTTGAGTTTTGTAGCTTATAACGCTATATGTAGATATTGTATGCACTCAGTATGCTTACGACCAGTACTCGGTATTTTATTGTAATGAGAAAATTTGGCTCGATGTGCATCTCCTTATATGAGATATATATATGGATCGGGTGGCACGCCGCCATGAGTATGTGTGGATCGGATGGCACGCCGCCATGAGCATGTGTGGACCGGGTGGCCCGCCGCCATGGGTATGTTACCTGGGTCGGTTTGCACGCCGCAACAGTGTGATGATGGGAATAGTTTTCCATATGCCGTCTTGTATGCCTTGTTTCCTGGTTTCTAAGGAAAGTCCGTATTGGGTGATGCTCGGCGAATGGCGCACCGGTTGTGTCCTTTCAAGATCGTATGGTGTATATTACTTGCTTCACCATGGGTATAATGATTTGTTTGGGTTCCAGATATCCATCGTGCGTGGTTGTCAATTTCGAGTATAGCGACTTGGGGTACTTCATGTGTAACCGTATTTGGATAGGATCGTGCATTGTAGCAAGGCTACGTGGAGATTAGACCCTTCGGGGTAGGTTCAGGTATTATATTTCTATGACGTGGGACGGGGTCCCAGCCTCGTGTTGTGATGGTGCTGAGGAGTTTGAGTTACAGCTCTTTTGTTTGAGTTATTTGTCATGATTTGAGTATGTTCAGACCGCCCTTCATTGGTGTGTGGATTATGCAAGTTGTGGCTTAAGCATGTGTTGAGGTGTCATATCACCTGAGTGGTGTGCTGGATTCGAGGTGATCGTGGGAGTCATTAATGAATACGAACATATTTGATTACAGCTTGTTAGAAGAATGATATCGAGGTTCGGCTCGGAATATGATGTGGTATTAGTCAAAAGGGAAGAAATGTATTCATGAATGGTTGATCTGAGAAATGGTTACAATTTATTGTGTGTTTCATTTATTGTTGGCAGTATATGAAAGTGTTGGAATAAGGCCTTAGTTGATAAGAGGTTTTCTACCGGTATCCGGGTGTTGTGGGCAACTGCTGAGAATAGAAGTTATCATTTCGAGTGTTGGATTGTGTGGTATGTTGTATGATTTCACCTGAGGTTGCAGGTGTGGGTTATCCCAGCTGGTTCGGGTTTATTCTGGGTATGATTTCGGAAAGTGCAATGTGGTTCTACGGTTTATGGTCTTGATGGATTGTGGAATTTCAGCTATATTATGTTATCGGACCTATGCGAGATAGGGTGACGTGGGATCACCCCGGGTATGTTCTTGGTAAGGTTATTCAACAACTGGTTGGCTTCTAGGACAACTCTGGGAACGCTCGAGGACGAGCATTGGTTTAAGTTGGGGAGTATGTCACGACCCGACCCATCGTCTCATGTGTTTTCATCCCGTTTTCCCCGGTTATTGCTCCTTCATGAATTATTATATGTGTTGGGCGAGTTTGAGTTGACTCGGATTGGATTTGGTAGGAAATGGGGCAATTAGTCTCTTTAAGGAAAGGTTGGTTTGAAAAAGTCAACCAGAAGTTGACTTATGAGTTAGAGGGCTCGGATGTGAATTTCGATAGTTCGGTTAGCTCTGGGAGGTGATTTGTGACTTGGGAGTGCGATCGGAATTGAATTTGTAGGTCCGGTGTAGAATTAGGCTTGAATTGGCGAAGTTGGAATTTTGGCGAATTCCGGTTGATAGGCGAGATTTTTATCTGAGGGTCGGAATGGAATTCCGAGAGCTGCAGTAGCTTTGTTAGGTGATTTTGGATATCTCTGGAAAATTTCAGGTCATTCGGACGTCGTTTGGTCTGGTTTTTGATCGAATGCGAGTTTCGGTAGTTTTGGGTGAACTTAGGCTTTGATTGAGGAAATTTGATGGTTTTAGTGTTGTTGGATGTGTTTTTATGATTGGAACAAGTTTGTATGATGTTTTAGGAGGTGTTTGCATTTTTGGTTGAGGTCCCGAGAGCCTCGGGGTGAGTTCGGGTGGTTAAACGGAGAGTTTGGAGTTTATTTCAGGTTTTAAGTTTGTTGGTTCTGTAATTTCTGCATCTGCGGAAAAGAGACCGCATAGGCGGTTCCGCAGATGCGATCTGGGGGTCGCAAAAGCGGTTCTGAGGGCCTGGGCAATTTCTGCAGAAGCGGTTGGGAAACCGCATAAGTGGTGTTCGCAGAAGCGAGTATTGACCGCAAAAGCGGTTATGGTCTATTAGTGAAGCTCCGCAGAAGCGGAGAATTTCCGTAGGAGCGGAAGTCGCAGAAGCGAAATGGGAGCCGCAAAAGCGAAAAAAAGGCCTGGGCTGAAAAGGTTTTAAAGTGTCATTTTATTCCGTGAGTTAAGCAATTTTCCTCCATATTTGAACGCCCTTGGGAGCTTTTGGACGGGAATTTCAGAGGGATTCAAGAGGAATAGACGTGAGGTAAGAATCTTGGTCTTACAACATGATTATATTGTGAAATTGGTCTAGAAATTCATGGAAATTGAGCCTAAAATTATGAACTAGGGCTTGAGTTTTTGACAATTTTAAATTGGAATTTGATAGGTCATTTGAGCTCAGATTTGGGAGTTCTTGGTATGTATGGACTCGTTTCGAGACGAGGAATCCAGTAATATAAGTTTTGTAATTTTTTGAGAAGTGGGCCCAGGGAATCCGATTGGGTGTTGTCCCATTGGTATATTGTGATGTATTCGCTCTGTTGTTGGTTAGATTCGACGCGCGTGGAGGCCAATTTGAGGGGCAAAGGCGTCACGAGCGAGGAATTTCACTGGTTCGAGGTGAGTAATACTTGTGAATGATATCCTGAGAGTTTGAAAACCCGGATTTGCACATCATAGTGCTGTATTGTGGTGAGTTGCACGCCAGGTATGAGCGTGGGATAGAGCACCGTTGGGGATTGTGACTTGGTCCGTCCCGGTTGTTGATTTTTACCGTGTATTTGACTGAAATCATTGGTTATCATCATAATTTGAGCTAATTGCCCTGTTTGGGGCTTCATGCCAACAATGTGTACCCTTCGGGGATTTATATCACTGTTTTTGCATTACTTGCATATTATTTGATCTCGGTCCAAGGTTTTAATACTGTTTTGCAAACTCAGCCATTTTTCTAAGACTTGAAAACTTAAACAACATTTTATGGACGTTTTGAGCTGAGGATTATCATGTCAATATTGCCCAAGTGGCTTATGTGGGTTTTTGGAGTGAGTATGGATCGGGCTGCGCACCGCAGCATTGTTATAGTGATTTCTGAATATATGGATGGCTCGGGCTGCACGCTGCAGCGGTGTTATATTGATATTGAGGCCGAGAGCCTGTTTGATGCCAAGACATGGCTGATATTGCGATTGGGCTGTAGGAGCCCCTCCGGAGTGTGCACACTCACAGTAAGCGCGGGTATCCACTTGGCCAGGTAACAATGACTGGCCAGAATTTGATTGATGTCACGAGATGGCTTGACATTGCGCTTGGGCCGTAAGAGGCCCCTCCCAGAGTCTGTACACACCCCCAGTGAGCACCGTCGATGTTAAATAAGTAGAGCGGGCTGCACGCCGTAGCGGGTGCTAGAATGTACCGTCATATGCATTGCATTGCATTCATACATTTGTGCACTATTTGTTGTTGTGTTATTTCTTGAGATATTTATTTGTTGTTCTGATATTGTCTGATCACTTTCAAAGTGGATAAATTTGAGACAGTGGTAACAGTGACACTGTTTGATGTAAATGGGTCAGGTAACAGTGGCTGACCAGATATAAGAATATTGCCTGAAGGGCGAGTTATGAGCTCAGTTATGCATACTTGCTTGTGCCCGAGAGGCTGACGTTTGTGCTGACTTGCACTACCTATCTTGCATTTACTTGCTTAAATTGTTGGAAAATGATATTTTCAAAAGAGATTTTTAACTGAGCTTGAGATTTTCTAAAGGATTTTCATAGCGTTACGTTTTTTCTCAAAGTGTTGTACTGTCTTTTATAGCATTTTGGAGTGCTCATACGTGTTTTCTTATCGCTCAGATATTATTTGCTCTTATTACTACTGAGTTGGAAGTACTCACATTACTCCCTGCAACTCGCGTGCAGTTGCAGGTATTGTTCACCCGGTAGCGGGTTAATAGCGGATTGAAGGTATTGCTATCGTAGCTAAGAAAGGTGACCGCCGACGTTCGCAGCATCGAGTTTCTTCTTCTTCTTGATTTCCAGATTTTACTCTATGTATTATAGACTCTGAAATTTTAATAAAGATCCTCCTAGATGCTCGTGACTTGTGACACCCTGGTCGGGCGGAGATTGGCTATAATGTTGATAATTAATGTTCTTTAAATTGCACTTTCCATCTATTTATGTTTAGTAAGTGTTAAAGAAACGAATTGGGTTAGTTGGCTGGCCTTGTCTTCACGAAAGGCGCCATCACGATCGGGTATAGTGACATAGAATCTTGATGATACATTAATTGTGAAAAAGTTACCATTAATTTGAAAGCTTCATTGTTTTTTGTATTCATTATTTGATAATTAATAAATAATATAATTATTATTTTCTTGTAGGGTGATCTTAGGAGTGCACTAGATCTCCTTTTCAAAAATTTGAGTTATTATTTAATTTTTTAAGCTTTTAACATCTTAAGAAAAATAATAAATACTTAATTAATATCATTAGACGAAGATGCAAGAAAATTTGTTTAAAGAACAGCTTCCTCAAGACTAACGTTATTAGTGACTGGAGTTTTATGAAAATTGTATTATTTAGTAAATTAGAATTTCAAGAAATATATATCCAATAGTTGAGGTTTATAATATTTTGATGAAATAACAATTTTGACAAATTCTGAGGTAATATAATACTGCCATTGATCTAATAGATTGTCGAAATTTATATTACTTGTATTCCAAAAAGATGTTAGACGAGATACAATAGCATGACATATTTATATCTTATTTCGGAAGATATTATAACTTCAAATATTATATAACTAATTCAACTAAATTCATCATCTTTGTATGTTAAGAAGATATTATTTCAATGTATAAAATGCTATATTAAAAGTATGAAGGTCCTTAGAGAAATATGTTCGTCTTTTTTACCCCTTTAAAATTAAAGCTCACACTAGATAAAAAAAAAGTTATTTAATATCTCCCTAAGATTTAGGACCTTTAAATTAATTAAAAATCTTAAGCATTTAAAATCAACCATTATACGTTGATTTAATTGTCCAACGAAAATACATCCAAGTACCCTATTCTATTTATCAATGCAATATAACCATATTTTATTTACCAACGCCATATCTTTTAAAAAACGATAATTGCATCTGTTGTCTTTTAATTTTGATACAAAATTGGAAAGGTTCTGAATCTGTACGAACTAATATTATGTACCTTGGTTACAAAAATAAATTTTACCACCATGTAAAAAAAGATATATAGATATCAAGGGGAAAAATGACTCAATCCGAGAAAAGAAAAATCATAACATGTTTTAAAACTTTTAGTCTCTTAGTTATATAAAAAACAACTTTAATTTATTTCCTACCTAAAATATTTATTTTAGAATCTTGACAAATTAAATTAGATTCTATTTATTATCCTTCATAAAAATAAAAAATTGATTATACTTACTTATAATCTATAGTCATAATAAATATTATTTACTAAACCTTCCTCTAAATTAGAACAATCAATCTTTAAATACATTTTTTCTCTACCATATACCACATATTTTTTTATGTTGAAAAAGTTTTTAATTTTTTAATTTTTTTTGTTATAAAAAGTAGCTTACCTTCATTTTTCTACATAAAATAGTTGTGTTAGAATCTTGATGATACATTAATTGTGAAAAAGTTACCATTAATTTGAAAGCTTCATTAGTTTTTGTATTCATTATTTAATAATTAATAAATAATATTATTATTTCCTTGTAGGTGATCTTAGAAATGCATTAGATCTCCTTTTCAAAAATTTGAGTTATTATTTAATTTTTCAAGCTTTTAACATCTTATGAAAAATAATAGCTACTTAATTAATATCATTAGACGAAGATGCAAGAAAATTTGTGTAAAGAACAACTTCTTCAAGACTGACCTTATTAGTGACTGGAGTTTTATGAAAATTATATTATTTAGTAAATTAGAATTTCAAGAACTATATATCCAGTAGTTAAGGTTTTATAATATTTTGATGAAATAACCATTTTGACAAATTTTGAGGTAATATAATACTGTCATTGGTCTAATTGATAGTAGAAATTTATTTTACTTGTATTCCAAAAAGATGCTAGACGAGATACAATAACATGACATAATTATATCTTATTTCGCAAGGCATTATAATTTCAAATATTATATAATAATTCAACTAAATTCATCATCTTTGTATGTTAAGAAGATATTGTTTCAATGTATACAATAGTTTATTTTTCTTGTATATATTTTATAGCGATTGACGTGAAACACACGTACACTAAAACTAGTTATTTAATAAAAATGTGAAAAGTTTTTCCCAAGTACAGTCGGTCCTGATTCACAGATAACGAATATAGAAGTAATTTTCTAGTACTAACGATGCTTATAATTTCCATTTAAAACAAAAGGAAAAAAAAGGTTACATAGTATTGAGTTGCAACTTCTACGTCACGATCCGGATTTTTTCCACCATCGCGCGTCGTGATGGCGCCTACTAACGGAGCTAGGCCAGCCAAACATTAAACACTCTTTATCCAACCTCAACAATATAATATTCTAACAACAATTAAATAGGTGCGGATGACTTAAGTTTAACAAAATGATATAAAAATACGGAAATTTAAAATACATCACTACCTAAAATCTGGTGTCACTAGCTCACGGACTACTATAGAATACTACAAACAAGTCTGAATTAAAGAAAAATACATATGTCTGTTTCGGTACAATGAAAAGAAACTAAAATAAAGGAAAGGGACTTAGGCCCGCGAACGCCAGTTAGGCTACCTCGAGAGTCCCTGGATTGAAGATAGCTCCCGGATAAAAATCCTACTGCTGTTATCCGAAAATTGCTCCTGGATCTATGCACAAAGAAATGCACAGAGTGTAGCATCGGGACAACCGACCCGATGTGCTGGTAAGTGCCTGGCCTAACCCGGCGAAGTAGTGACGAGGCTAGACAGGACTACCAAATCAACCTGTACAATTCTATATACATATATACATATATAATAGAAGGAAAAGAAATACCAAACTAGGCAGTTAAAGGGAAGGAAACATGTTGTGGCGGAGTACAATCTGAATATAAGATTCATCAGCGTAATTAAGAGACAGGGCACAATAGCAACTACCAAAGCATAAGAAAATTAATAGTTGCACGGCATCAACCTTCGTGCTTTTACTCTCATTCTCACCCAAAGCAATCGAATAAAATGCACGGCATCACCCTTCGTGTTTTCCCTCACATAACTCTCATTTCATGACACGGAATGACCCTTCGTGCAATATTAGTCAAATCAGAGCATGGAATGTCCCTTCGTTCATAAACAGTCAAAACATAGCACGGAACGACCCTTTGTGCAAATATAATCAAAAATAGCACGAAATGACCCTTCGTGCGTTAACACTCTTCCTCACCCAAACAGCAGTCACAACCAAACGGGCGAGAGAAAAATAGACAATAATAAGAAATGTCCCGGCAAGGGAATAACACAATTAACAACTAAATCCCTGCAAGGGAACGACATCATTAGCTTTCACATCCCGGCAAGGGAAAATATTCAGTATATTTTTAAACCATCCTGGCAAGGGATCAATCACAACTCCTTTCAATACTTTCATCTCTTTCTCAGTGGTATTTATCATTCGAGCCAACGCTCCAAAGTATTAATATTTCATGATTTATCCTCACACTCTTTACATTATGTAGTTATCATTAATTAGTTTAGAAGAGTTCCAAATTATCTCAAAAACAAGTACAAACAAGGACTCACGGTCATGCTAGACTCCGGTGTATAGATACTCGTCACTATGCCTATGCACTTCACTCGATCAATTAGCAAATAGCAATTATAACACTCTAATCCTATTCCCTCAAGCCAAAGTTAGATCAAACACTTACCTCAAATGCTCCAAAAGTCCACTCAAGCCTCTAGAATAGCTTTACCCCTTGAATTCACCACAAAACCGCTCGAATATAGTCACAAATTACTTGAATATATCAAGCAACGCTAATTGAATCAACTTGAATGCATACAAACGAATTTCCTAAAGTTTTACTCAAAAATTTCCAAAATGCCCCCAGACCCACGTGGTCAAAACCCGAAGTTCGAACCAAAACCCAGTCACCTATTACCCCACGAGTTCATATCTATGATTTATTTTGAAATCGGACCTCAAATTCAGGTCCAAATCCTCAATTTTAACAAAACCTAGGTTCTACCCAAAATCCCCATTTTTACCCATGAAAAACCTTGATTTTAAGATGATAACATGATAAATGATGTTAAAGATTGAATAAATTAAGTAAAAGTTGACTTACAAATGATTTGGAGAAGAGGGAGATCGTGAAAAATCGCCAATGGGTGTTTGGGTTTTGAAAATATGAAAAGCGAAGCTTCAAAATCATCTAAGTATGAATTGCAGAGCCTCTGATGTCGCAATTGCGAACCCCGAATAAATGTGGGAAATGCGAAGCTGGACTCGCATTTGCGAATCCATACTGGGCTGCCAACTTTCGCATTTGCGAACCAAAAGGTTGCATTTGCGAAGGTTCACATTCGCACTTGCGGACGGTCATTTGCATTTGCGAAGACTGGATTCATAGGCAATCATTGCATTTGCGATAATTTTCTTCGCATTTAGGAAGATCACTGCCCTGGTCAAAGTTCGCATTTGCGATGAGAGGCTCACAATTGCGAGTTCTCATTTGCGAACACTAGCTTCGCAAATGCAAAACCTGCAGAACTGAATGATACCAGATTTTTTTTACAATGAAAAAATGCAATCCGATGCCTATCCAAAACTCTCCCGAGCCCTCGGGGCTCCAAACCAAATAT
>MU671652.1:17511-27680 GCA_026770625.1 Nicotiana glauca | reverse complement strand
TGTTCCACTAGGGTGTGTCTATTCTTTATTTAAAACAATGGTTATGGGTAGTATATCATCTCTTATGCTATTTCTGACTTTCCAGCCCAAACTTATTAAACTATTACAATATTTTAAAGACCCATACCAATCACTGACACAACACTTAGTGTCAAAGCAATTCCTCAAGTATTGACACCCCAAACCCCTAAAAAGAACTCTGAAACAAGCCACTATAACCGGACCAAAACCTGTAATTCTGAACTAAGGCTAAATCAAATAAGCTCAAACTTTACTAACTATCTATCAAACTTAAACAATGAACAAACTGAGATTAACAGTCCACAACAGAGTCGATCGCGTGTTATTAAGACACCAAGTAAAAATCAGAAATAAACCTATGGCAAATTTGCATTGACAATCAACTAACCAGTGAATCGAGCATTAGAAAAACTAATCAAAGATGCAAATAAAATCCAAACACGGCCTAAGGAAGAACAAAAACTAGAATTGACAAGGTTTTCCAACATTCATATTTGTTTTTTTAATACAGTCCAGTTCGTAACAGATTGCCACTATGTGACGGGTTCACAATTGATACCCGTATACCATCAAAACATACAATGACCTAACTAACGGATTGAAATGGAAAACTATGAAGAAAAGAAAAGTAAACCAAAATCAAAGAAAGAGATCGGGGAAGAACAGAAACGAAATAAAACTACTGAAAACGAAGAAGAATAGATACAGAGGTACCTTGAAAAATTAGAAACAAACGGGCTTGGACCACTTCGAACTCGAAACTTTTGAGCCCAAACGGACTTTAAACGAGTGTTCTCAAGTGAAAACACTTTGACTAAAGCCCATTGAACCATCAAAATCTTCAAAACCGGCTCAGAAACTTTTCTAGGGTTCTTGGGGCTCAGGTTGGGGTTCAAGTGGTTTGGGCTTGATTCGAACCAAACCAGTGTTGGTTTGGTTACGAGGGAGGTTAGGGGAGGACCGGGTGTGAGTTTGGAACGGATTGAGGTACCTTAGGGTATGGCTCGAATCTTCGATCGAAGATTCGAGAGGCTGGAGGTTGATTCGAGGTAAGGGGCTTGTAGATTTGGGTTCATGGTGCGATGGAGGCTATGTGGTGTTAAAATGGTGGTCACCGGCATCATTGCCGCCGGGTTTACGGCGAAGGGGAGGGGTGGCGGCTAGGGTTTCGGCTAGTGGGGGATGAGGGAGGTGACTGGGTTCTGAAAGAGGAAAATGAAATGGGAAAAATGGGTTAGGGGGCCTTGGGTACATTAGAATTGTGAGACTTAATTTGGGTCGTTGGATCACGAGAATCCAACAGCCAAGATCATTATGGTAATGAAACGGGGTCGTTTCAGTTTAAGTGGGGGTGGTCCGATGGGTTAATGGGTCGGGTACAAGAAATGGGTAGGGAAGGGTTAATCTTAGTCGTTGATCGATTTGAGATCAACGGCCCAGATCAGGTGTAGTCAATCCGACGTCGTTTAGACGTCTCTGGGGTGGGCTGATTCGGACCGGGTATAAACCAGTGCTTTAGGCCTAGATTTTGATCAAAAACAAGGCGGCCCAAATCGATTTTTGTTCCCTTTTTTTTTTATTTCCATTATTTCTTAATAAAAACTAAAAATCCTAAAATCCCACAAATACTAATTAATTCCTAATTGTAGAATTGAGTCCTAAATGCAATATTTTTGTATTTTTAACTAATTTAAACAAATAAACATGCACACACAAATACAAACAGATAAGAAAAAAAAACAACAGAATCCACAAAAATTGCAAACAACACAAAGACTATTTTATTTTGAATTTTGGGAGTAATTTTTCTTGTAGGGCAAAAATCACGTGCTCACAGGTGTCGCTTCCGGTCTGTGGTTGTAGCTGTCCATTTTTTCGGCGAGTTCGAGCCACTGAAACTCGACGTTGCAGTAAACGTGAGTATTCACGTTACATTTTCGTTGGCTTGGTGTGTTCTTTGCTTTCATGTCTTGTCTCGGTAAATTAGAGTAGTAGTAATATAATTGTCATATTTTAAAGTTTATATTGTCATGTTAGTTTATCACGGATTGCTAATGTTATGTTCTGTTGTTAATTTTATATTTTGTTTATCACTGATTGTTAGTTGTTTGCCATTTATTGTTATGTTGTTAGATTATTAGCTTATACTTCATTAAACTTGATTAAAAAGAAAAAGAATGATAGTTTATAAATAATGTCAAATTAGTAATTTGTTGGAATATTACTGTTTATACGTAATTAGATTAAAGGAGTCGGGGGTGCATTTCATGTGACCCGGCTATAATTTTGAACAGGGCTAAATAGAACTTGTCGTGAATCACGGGCGCATTTCATGTAGCGTGGTTTGCAATATGTTTTAAATAACCTTGAATTAATTCTTTAAATAAATATAGTGGAATGTAATTCTCTTTTAAATAATAAAATGAGATGAGCCTCGCTAAACAAAAATACATAAATTATGGGGCCCTCGTTAAATGTTTATATTAATTACTTAGACTTCAGAATGGGCCGTTTAACAAAATTTCACGGCCTTCCCCAAAATAATAATAAGCTAGTCGCTTTAGGTGCACTTTTAATAATTTAGCTCCCTAAACTCGGGTGCACATTTATGTGACCCAAATCTAAATCTCAACGGAGTCGAAATACGTCAATAACCACGGGTACATTGATGTGACGTGGTTCGAGATGTGTTTTCACGACGTTGCAATTCTCTTTAAAATAATGATAATATTAAAAGCGATTAAAGGCTAAAATTTGCACATAGGTTTGAGCATGTTTAAAAATAAGATAAATAAGCCGAATATGACAGTTAAGCGACCGCGCTAAAACCACGAAACTCGGGAATACCTAACACCTTCTCCCGGGTTAACAGAATTCCTTATCTGGATTTCTAATTCGCGGACTGTTAAATAGAGTCAAACCTTTCCTCGATTCGGGATTCCACCGGTGACTTGGGACACCATAAATCTCCCAAGTGGCGACTCTGAATCTCTTAATAAACGAATCCTATTTCGATTGTCCTTTAATTGGAAAAACTCCCTTTACTACACCCTTCGCGGGGTGCGGTAGCGCAAAAAGGAGGTGTGACAGCTCTGGCGACTCTGCTGGGGACAATTGACCCAGAACCACTGGTTCAGGGTTTAAGAATTCTAGCTTGGAATAATTGTTATATTGGCTTATTTATTATCTGATCTTTATTATATATTTGTCTTAAATGTGCAAAATATTGCTTTTTACCGCTTTGATAATTTTGAACTGTGTATATAAATTGTCTTTTCACGCACCCCCTCTGAGTCTTCTTGAAAATAAAATTGGGCATTTGCTTGACATAGCTCGCTTTCTTTGAGATAGCCGAGGTGCCTGGCACCCGGTGAGGTATTTTAGTCACACATGTTTTAGGCGGGGAGCACCACCAATTAAGCTGGAAAGTAATGATACCGGTACATTAACCCTTCTCGGCTCGAGTTGTCCGCTCGGGTAAGCCAGGTCTAGAACAATAAACCCAGGTTTTAAACCTAGAATAACAAAGCCTCATGTCGAATCCCTAGTAGGAACGTTTGTTTGCATCATGTGAATTTGACTTAGGAGACTCAACACAGGGGTTGGGTCCGTCTAGGACAGGTGTACCTGAAATGAAAAGACCATCCTGATGCATATTACTTGCTAGCTGTGCATTTATTTTTGCTTCGGACTAGCATGCTGACCGATTTCTGAAATTGGGGATATTGGAAAATTGTGAAAAAAGAAAAAAAGAAAAATAACCGTGCAGAGAGATAACTACTCATTTTTAGAAAAAAGAAACCAATGCTCAAGTAGTATCGAAACTCTGCCGGATTTTGGAGAAAATAAAAAAAAAATTTATAGTTTATTTTATTTGCCAATAAAAAAGAAAAAATGATAAGTTTTTATTTTCAAAATAGTTTGTTTTATTTGCTAATGAAAAAGAAAAAAAATGAAGAGTTTTATTTTTCAAAATAGTTTGTTTTATTTTCCACTGAAAAAAAAAGTTTTCAAAAAAAAAAAAAATTCTGCTTCATTTGCCAATAAAGAAAAAATGTGTGTTTTGTTTTCAAGTATAGTTTGTTTTATTTGGTAGAACGATGCTGGTTTGATTCTCACCGGATGTGAGATACGTAGGCAACCCTCGTCGGATCCAACCTCCCTTTTTGCAAAAATAGCCACAAAAAAAAATATCAAATTCTAATTTTATTATAAATAAGTCGGGTGATGCCGTCCTTATCAAATATAGCTGAATGTTCCCGAAAGGGACGCCGGAAGGCTAACTTTGCATGAATGACCGCTTTGGGTCAGGTTTTGATTTTTGACCCTCATAGCCTTAAAATCTTCGTCCCCGAGGCGCTAAAAGGTCGTGTTTACAATACCGGATCATTTATTTTAATTTAGAAAACAAGAAAAAGCGTCTTGAATAAATTAGGTGATGTAGTTTGTCAAAAATAGCCGAATTATTCCGAAAGGGACGCCGGAAGGCTAACTTTGCATAAACAACCACTTTTGGGTCATTTTTTAAATTTTGGCCGGTTGACCCACACAGCCTTAAAATCTTCGCCCCCGAGGTGCTGGAAGGTCATGTTTGCAATATCGGATTTTATTTTGAAAAACAAGAAAAAAAATCATCATATAAGGCGGGTGACGCCATTTTGTCGAGAATAGCTGAATGATCCCGAAAGAGACGTCGGAAGGCTGACTTGGCATAAACGGCCACCTTTGGTCATTTTTTAGAATTTGGTCGGTTCGCTAATGCAACCTTAAAATCTTCGTCCCCGAGGCGCTGAAAGGCCGTGTTTGCAAACCAGGTCTTTTATTTTAATTTGAAAAAAAAACAAGAAAAAAAGAGTCAGTGGGCAAGTGAATGCCGTTTGTATTTTTGGTCGAAATAAGCCAAGCCAGTTTCGATAAGGTATTAAATCGTTCTTGCCGAGATAGCCTTAGAGTATCTTTCAGTTGTCGAAAGGCTATTTTTGTAAAAGAACGAACAAGTTTGTAAAGTGTCATAAAATAAATCCTCCCCGGCCTCAAAATTCATGTCAAATTGATAAGGAGCCACGTCTGCAAAAAATAGCCATTTGGTTAAAATTGGCGTATAGGGGAAGGAATCTGTCTGTCTGTTTTTTTTTTATTTGTATTCCTTTTGATTAGAGTATGTGGGTTGTTTGATTTTCAAGTCTGTAAGTATTCTTTTCGTCAAAGTCTGTTAGTTTGATCAGTTTTTAAACCTTTCTTTTAAAATCAATGTTTCTTTTATTATGAAAAACTGAAAATTCCAAAAAATATTTTATTGTTGTTTGTCGTGTATTTGCCCGAACTACGCACGGTCTGATTCATGCGGGGTCATGATATGTAGGCAATCTCCATAAGATTCGACCACAACTAAAAAAAAATGATGAAAAAAATGGAAAAGAAAAAAAATTAAATAAAAAAAAGATGTTGATAATAATAAGGACCGACGAGTCCATTCTAACATGTTTTGTTTTGAATTGCTGAGAAAATTGAGGTGGTTGGTTTGTGGTGAGCCGGAAGCACAAGATCCAGGAAAACCGGATTGTGATCCAAGACAGTGACACCCAGAATATCACGCAAAATCATTTACCTACACACGATGATGTACACTTTGTGGGGATGATGGCTGGTGACATGGGATATGAGAATTCACTCGGGAATTTGCTGACTGAAATTGGAGAAGGCCATAGTGATTATGATAATCGGATTGGTGGCTAAATGTCAGGCCTATCAATTGGAGAGTCATGCGAGAAGGAATCTTGGTGGCTTATTTTGTTTTCATTTCTATTGTCCAGATTATTTCAGGGTTGTAATCTGGATATTGTCTTGTAAATCAAACCCTTCTATCTTTTGATTTTGTCCAGTCCCTTCGGTTGTAGTATCTCATTTAATGTTGTCTAGGTTTGTTGTAAGGGTTGTAACCCATCTTAGTTTGTTTGCTTTGTTGTTTGAGTTGTTGTTTCGTCAGTTAATGCAATATCCTATTTTCTTTTACGTTTAGTCATTTTCTTTTACTTTTCCCTTTCTATAGTTCTTTTTCTGTCAACTCTAGTGACATGGCATGCGCACGTAATTTTGGCCTAATCTTAAAAGTTAATCGTAATGCCATTGGGAGGTGATCGATACATTTAAAGGAAATAAGAACGGTTTGAGATTATTTGGAGCCCGAGTCATGTCAAACTGGGGCAAGTAAAAAGAAAACTGTTAAAGGCAAATTGGCCATATTGACACGGGGGTCATCCGTGGTAATGAGAGTGTTGCCCAACAGTGCGTTAAAGATATGACGAATGTTAATCGTGTTGTTTACACTTGGTATGTTTTGGAGATTGGAATGACGAAGGCATTTTGTTCTGCTATCCAAATACTTTATCCTTCGTTAACCCTTTGAGCCTTATCTATTTTCTTTCATACCCCTCCTTCGGAATCAGTAGCAAAAATTAGAAACACAAACGTGGAAGATAAAGAAAAAAAAAGAGAGAAAAGAAAAAAAAAACAACAAAAAGAAAACAAAAAGAGAAAAAAAAATGAAAAGAAAAACTAGAACAACGAGGAATTGGGAACTACATTTGACCTGATTCCTCAAAGAGGATACGTAGGCACTTAATAGCTCGGTCATAGTGTAAATAAAAATAAAAAATCCCCAAGCAAGAAACTGGGGCAAAAGTTGTGTTTATTATAAATAAATCTAGGTCCGAAGGTTGTAAATTTTAAACCCAGATTGTGTTGTTTTGAGCCTTTAATACCTTTTCTTTCTAGCCCTATCCAAAATTCCACATTACGGTCCAAAGAAAAACCTTCCGATCAGTCTTCAAAAGATGCCAAGTCAGACAAATGAGATAGTCTTATCAGAACACTACACTCTGGTTCCTAGCAGGAAAGACTCTAGTTCCTAGCAGAAAAGAAGTATGAGAGAGTTTTAGCGGTAACACCCCAATCCCTAACTGAAAAATAATAAAATGAGAGAGTCTTACCGGTGAAAACCTTCACAGGCACCATAAGGCGATTGTAAGCTGAAAGAAACCAAAATGAGAGAGGCTTGATAGCGAAAACCTTAGGGCACTACAAGTCAAATAAGGGTGAGAATCAGATGGGGAATCACCAAACAAAGATCTTGAAAGACGATTGACGGCGGAGGATAGGCCATATGTGCATGTCATGACCATTAGAGTCGGTATCCGCGTTTGATAGGTTTTTTTTTATTTTCTCTTATTAGAGAGTCATCTCTTTCCTTTGTCTTTTATTCTGTTCCTTTTTA
The DNA here is from genome assembly GCA_026770625.1 of Nicotiana glauca. NCBI lineage: Eukaryota > Viridiplantae > Streptophyta > Magnoliopsida > Solanales > Solanaceae > Nicotiana > Nicotiana glauca. Next base: position 20,386 of record MU671652.1, on the reverse strand, counting down.
TCTTTCTCCTTTCATAAAAAATTCCCCAGTAGAGTCTGTTTGGTCAGAACAAGTTAGAAATGATTTCAAAATCTGCCATCAGCTTTCCAATTATGCAAGACGAGATCTGACTAGTACATCCAAGTGGTATGAGTCAGGAAGGAACGCAAGGCCAGTGTCAAGAAGGACATTCCCCAGCAAGAGGAGATTGACAAATGGACAGACTAGTATCGAAAAGGATATCCCCAGCATAAGAGGTATTTTCAGTGACACAGATGAGCGAAGAAAGTGGTTCATCAATAAAATATGCAAGATCCTCAAGTAGAGTCACTTTCATAGGAATGTAGGGGGTCAGTATACAAGTGAAAAGCAACGGCGAAAGGCTTATGAATAAAGAGTCGTCAAGGAGGGCGGGGAAGCAAGAAAGGGAAAAACTATCCCCAGCAGGAATATCATCCCCAGAAAATAATAACATCCCCAGCAAGCCTTGATAATTAAACGCAGAACAGGGAAGGAGAAAAGGAGAACCATCCCCAGCAGGAGCATCACAACCAACCACCGCATTTTAAAATAACAAGTTTTCTTTGATTTAAAAACAAGAAAAAGGAAATGGCATTGATGGAAAGGCATGCCACGTGGAAGATTATCAAACTGGGGCAGAAAATTTTCCTTTCATTTGGAAAATTTTCTGGAAGTCAGATATCCATTTGGGGAAGAAAAAAATAACACCAGTCTTGAGGGAAGTAGTTTTAGAACCGATGTTATCCCCAGCGGAGTTGAAAGAATGAAAATAACAAATTTTAATGAAAGGAGTTGTACCCCCAGCGGACAGAACAAAGGGACGAAACTGGTGGTCAGAAAAGGCAAAAGGCCAATGTCATCCCCAGCAGCTTCCACAAGAATGATGCACCTATTTTGAAGGAATAAAATTCCCCCAGCAGTGCTATCCTCAACAATGTTATCCTTAGCTGATAACATTTTTATCCCCAACAATGTTGAGAGAAAATAAAAGTCGAAGAAAATAGTTTTGAAAAAAAAGGAGAATAAGAAAAGAAAAGAAGAATAAGGGGAAGAAAGGAGATTCCCCAGCAGTATTAACCCCAGCAGGTAAGTAAATAATTCTCCAGTAGTGTTATCCCCAGCATCCGAGGGAAGACGACACGAGTTTGAGGAAAGCAGTTCTGGAAGAAAGATAATTCAAGTAAGAAGGAAATAGCTACAAAGAGGAATAATGGCAACACAATGCAGTTTTTAAGTTGTTGGAATCAAGAGCCCGCCCGTAGAATGGAGGCGTTACCTTTTTAAGTTATTGAAGTCGGGAGCCCGCCCGTAGAATGGAGGCGTTACCCTTTTATTTTGTTGGAATCAGGTACCCATTTGAGGAAGAAAGAAGATAACACAAAGTGTTAAGGGAAGGAGGAAACCATCCCCACCAAGAAGGTCACAACCGACCGTCATTTTCAAAAACTGACAAAATTTTCTTTATATGTAACAGGAACAAAGCAGTGCATAGTTTCTCCTAAGATAAAAAAAAAACTTAGTCTGATGAATTTCTCCTAAGATAAAAAATCTTAGTCTGATGAATTGTTTCTCCTAAGATAAAAATCTTAGTCTGATGAATTGTTTCTCCTAAGATGAAAAAATCTTAGTCTGATGAATTGTTTCTCCTAAGATGACAACATCTTAGTCTGATGAATTGTTTCTCCTAAGATGAAAACATATTAGTCTGATGAATTGTTTCTCCTAAGATGAAAACATCTTAGTCTGATGAATTATTTCTCGTAAGATGAAAGAATCTTAGTCTGATAAATTGTTTCTCCTAAGATAAAAATCTTAGTCTGATGAATTTTTTTCAAGTTAATAAGAAGTCAGTTAGAAAGACTTATAAAGATAACAACAAAGAAGTGAAGGCAACAGCCGGAAAGGCCCAGATAGATAACAAAAGGGGAAGTCAAGAATTGAAAAAGTAAAAGCAATAGTTGGATAGTTTTAGATAAAACAACAAGAAGAAGAAAGAAACAATTGGAAGGTTTCAAGTAAGATCACATAAATTTAGACCTAGTCTGATGAATTATCTCCTAGCATCAAAATCTTAGTCAGATGAATTTTTCTCCTAATATGGTAATCAGTCAGTCTTTAAATTTCAAATTTCGAAGTCGAGAGCCCGCCCGTATAACGGAGGAATACATTTTAGTCTTTACATTTTAAGTAATCACAAAAATGTACCTAGTCAGATGACCTATCTCCTAGCGTCAAAATCTTAGTCTGATGAATCTTTCTCCTAAGATATCAAAATCTCAGTCTGATGAATCTTTCTCCTGAGATCACATAAATTTAGACCTAGTCTGATGAATTATCTCCTAGCATCAAAATCTTAGTCAGATGAATTTTTCTCTTAAGATAGTAATCATTCAGTCTTTAAATTTCAAATTTCGAAGTCAGGATCCCGCCCGTATAACGGAGGAATATATTTCAGTCTTTACATTTTAAGTAATCATAAATTTAGACCTAGTCTGATGAATTATCTCCTAGCGTCAAAATCTTAGTCTGATGAATCTTTCTCCTAAGATATCAAAATCTCAGTCTGATGAATCTTTCTCCTGAGATCACATAAATTTAGACCTAGTCTGATGAATTATCTCCTAGCGTCAAAATCTTAGTCAGATGAATCTTTCTCCTAAGATATCAAAATCTCAGTCTGATGAATCTTTCTCCTGAGATCACATAAATTTAGACCTAGTCTGATGAATTATCTCCTAGCGTCAAAATCTTTGTCAGATGAATTTTTCTCCTAAGATGGTAATCATTCAGTCTTTAAATTTCAAATTTCGAAGTCGGGAGCCCGCATGTATAACGGAGGAATACATTTCAGTATTTACATTTTAAGTAATCACAA
>MU671652.1:2794-16577 GCA_026770625.1 Nicotiana glauca | reverse complement strand
AAAATACAAAAATATATATATATATATATATATATATATATATATATATATATAAATTTTAGTTTATGTATTTTTCATAAACTTGAAAAATACAAAAAAAATAGTACCTTATTTTTAATCTTTGTATAATTTCGAAAATTACAAAAACAAATAGTTTTATTAATATTTTATAGTCATTTTAATCTTTTAAAAAAATACAAAAAATATCACCTTATTTTTAATCTTTATATAATTTCGAAAATTACAAAAAATAATTTTATTAATGTTTTGTAGCCATTTTAATCTTTTAAAAATACAAAAATAGTACTTTATATTTTTATCTTTATATAAAACGAAAATTACCAAAAAACATAGTTTTGTTTTAATTGTTAGTCTTATTTTAATAGTTATTATGCTTATGTAGGATTAATTAAATAAAATCGTATTTTCACTCTCGGTTCCGGGCAAAGAATAATATTCGGTTTCAAACGACCCATTTTAAGCCTAAAATTCGGACTTAGCCCATAACAATCCAAACCCACCACACCCTACACATAACACAAGACCGTGGGGGACACAAAATTTGGGGTGGGAGACACCTTTACTCATTTTAAGGAAGAAAGCATGGAGAATAAAATATGGATTAGTGGGGTTTTAAAGGGAGATTTGGACTAACATTTTTTGGAAGAGCTTAAGTCTTCATTTTCCATATATAAACGGTTAGACACGTGAAAGGGGGAGGGGATATAAGGGAGACAACGAAAAATTCTGGGAGAGGGAGGAGATGAGAGATCTATATACACTGAATATACAACAGATATACACTGAAAAAAGAAGAAAATTTTGGTACCTCCCCATTCTGCAAGGTAAGTTAAAAAGGGGGTGAGAGAGAGTGATCTGGGGATATTTGGAGAGAGGACAGATAAAAAAACCGGGACCTGGGAGAAGGGGTATACACTGGATATATATTCCGTATACATAGGATATACAGGGGCAGTGAGGGACGACTCTCTTGACGGTTCTTATTCTTCTCCATTCTAAAAAATCAGTCCCCCTCCTCTCCTAAAAGCCAGCGAAAATAGTCCAAAATCAGCTCGAAAATGGCCGAAAACAACCTCGCAATCAACCGATGTTCATCGGTTCTGAGGTTGAGTCCGTCGAGGTCCGTCCGATATCTTGTTTGATTTTCTCGGTGTCGCTTCCTGTCTATGGTTGTAGCTGTCCATTTTTCCGGTGAGTTCGAGCCACTGAAACTCGACGTTGTAGTAAACGTGAGTATTCATGTTATATTTTCATTGGCTTGGTGTGTTCTTTGCTTTCATGTCTTGTCTTGGTAAAATTAGAGTAGTAGTAATATAATTGTCATATTTTAATATTTATATTGTCATGTTAGTTTATCACGAATTGTTAATGTTATGTTCTGTTGTTAATTTTATATTTTGTTTATCACTGATTGTTAATTGTTTGCCATTTATTGTTAGGTTGTTAGATTATTAGCTTATACTTCATTAAACTTGATTAAAAAGAAAAAGAATGATAGTTTATAAATAACGTCAAATTAGTGATTTGTTGGAGTATTACTGTTTATACGTAATTAGATTAAAGGAATCGGGGGTGCATTTCATGTGGCCCGGCTCTAATTTTGAACATGGCTAAATAGAACTTGTCGTGAATCACGGGCGCATTTCATGTAGCGTGGTTTGCAATATGTTTTTAATAACCTTGAATTAATTCTTTAAATAAATATAGTGGAATGTAGTTCTATTTTAAATAATAAAATGAGATGAGCCTCGCTAAACAAAAATACATAAATTGTGGGTTCCTCGTTAAATGTTTATATTAATTACTTAGACTTCGGGATGGGCTGTTTAACAAAATTTCATGGCCTTCCCCAAAATAATAATACGCTAGTCGCTTTAGGCGCGCTTTTAATAATTTAGCTCCCTAAACTCGGGTGCACATTTATGTGACCCAAATCCAAATCTCAACGGAGTCGAAATACGTCAATAACCACGGGTACATTGATGTGACGTGGTTCGAGATGTGTTTTCACGATGTTGCAATTCTCTTTAAAATAATGATAATATTAAAAGCGGTTAAAGGCTAAAATTTGTACATAGGTTTGAGCATGTTTAAAAATAAGATAAATAAGCCGAATATGACAGTTAAGCGACCGTGCTAGAACCACGGAACTCGAGAATGACTAACACCTTCTCCCGGGTTAACAGAATTCCTTATCCGAATTTCTGGTTCGCGGACTGTTAAATAGAGTCAAACCTTTCCTCGATTCGGGATTCCACCGGTGACTTGGAATACCATAAATCTCCCAAGTGGTGACTCTGAATCTCTTAATAAATAAATCCCGTTTCGATTGTCCTTTAATTGGAAAAACTCCCTTTACTACACCCTTCGTGGGGTGCGGTAGTGCAAAAAGGAGGTGTGACACTTTTTTCACTAAATCACCATGAGTTTATAGAAATTATTACAGCGCAGTAGAACAAAATTAAAATTAAAAGTACATCAAAAATTAACAGCTACATCTGAGCAGCCTAATTCAGACTTAGTGTCTAATAATATGAGATTGGAACACTTCCGAAATCAAGATTTCCAAAGCCTTCTCTTACCTAGGGTGTTTCAGAGATCCAAGGAGTTTCAAGAACCCCAGGCAGTGCTTACACCTAAGATATTAATCAGGATGAGTTATAGTGCAGTGTGGAAGAGCCAACCCTCAAGTGTCCAAGTTCAGAGGGAGCTCAAGGGTCCCAAGGCAAGGCTCACAAGAGATGGGCAGAACTTAAGTTCTAAGAATGAGTGCAAGTGCAATAGAGGGGGGAGAGAATGCCAAAGGAGGCTGGTGGTCATACCTAACCATGAGGTAGGCTGGCACACCCCTGACCAAGCCTGTTCAGCCATCAAATAAGAGCACATACCTATTGAAGGTCAGACTATAGTCTAGATAGTGATTAGGACACTGCCATGCCAAGGTCTTAAGCTCACGATACATATAAAGGGGGAATGGGAATGGAAATTGAAAGAGTTTAGGACTCAAGAAGTCTAGTCCATATACATAAACAACAATGTCGAGTGTTGTCATGTTTCTGAACCCTAACTCAACATACAAAAGGAATTGGGGGATAGGGATTCATGTAGGAGCATAGCAAAGAAACAAACCAACTTGCAAAAAATTACATTATGGAAGCCAAATAAAGAATGAACTGAAGAATAAACAGATAGGGGAGTGGCATAAATTAAACAAAGATAACATACCCGTTGCAGAAGAAGCAAGCAAAGAAAAGCAGGATTCTTTCAGCCAAACCACAGTCAGAGAAGTGAATTTTAAGCTTATGAATTCAGAGAACTCGAATATTTTTAAGAAAATCTAAGTGTATTTGAGAGAAGAAGTAATGACTTGTTCGTGTTCGAACCTTTTTTCTTGAAAGAGAAGAGGTACATGTATTTATAGTTTTGAAAACGAGTAGAAAACAAAGTAACAAATACGGTTTCAACACAAACATAGAAATAATCACAGTCAAAATCAATTAACATAGGTTTTTCCCTTTAATCAAGGGATTACTGCTCAACGGACACTAACAAGATTAATATAAGGAAATAAAATCAATTTGTAAGCAGAATAATTGTTGCCATAAAAGGAGCAGTAAAACCATATAGTAAGGGATTAAGTCTAAATACATGAGTGTACTTATTTTTGGAAAGGAGCTGGTAAGGCTAAACAAAGAGGGAGAATCAATTAACCCTTAATGGACGAGTAAAAAAATCAGAACTGCACAAGGAAAAGTTTTGAAAATCAATCACGAGTTTGAAAATCAATCACAGAAGGGACTCAGTATATAAATGAGGTGCACAAGTAATAGACATGTGAGGCCAAGCTATGGCAAGAAGAGGTAGCATACAGTAATAGCATGATAGTCACGTAGATCAAATTTCATTGTCTTAGTAATACATAAACGATCAGAAGCATGCAAAAGTTAGGTAAAAACCTTTCTGAAAACGTAGTTGAGTTTGACAGATAGCAAAAACTCAGAACAAAGCTGAATCACATAAAGAAAAGAGATGCTGAAGTTTACAGGAAGCAGATTGAACAATTTCAAACAGACGAGTTGCACAAACAAACTCAGGAACTTGAATAGGCCCCAAGGAACTAGGGTTTTCGAAACCAGTAGAGTTTAGAGGCGATAAACAAGTGAAACAAATAAACAGTCTCAGAATCTCAAATAAACCCAAAAAATTAGGGTTTTCAACACTAAACAGGTTCAAACAAAGTAAATCAAATAGATAGACTCAGAAACTCAAACAAATCTCCAAAAAATAGGTTTTCAACACCAATCAAACTTAGAGATGATAAGCAAATGAATCGAACAAAATATTTAACAAATAGACTCAGAAACCCTAGTTTGAAATCATAAGATTTTAAAAAAGAAAATTGGGGAAAACGTTTAAAACATCACATATAGCACAAATCGAGCACAGATACAAACAAATAAACGGAAAAGAACCTCGAATAGGCTAGGGTTTCTGAGAACCCTAGAAATGAGAAAGGCTTGGAAGAAACAAGATCAAATCCGGAGTTGATAAGGTCGAAACCAGGCTTAGGAGGCTAAGACACGCCGGAGCAAGGTCGTAGATGGCTGGGAAACTCGAATCGACAAAGGTCTGGGCGAAGACCCTTGAAGTCTGGCCTCGAACCTTCAAGTATCAAGCACGTGACAGCAGTAGGGGGTGAGAATAGGTCGTCCATGGTTAGAACAGCCATGGGATCCAGTGGATTTGGGGTTGGAGGTGGCAGGGAACGATTTAGGGTTTTGAGAGAGCTTGAGAGCATTTGAGAGAAGAGAGGAGTTAGAGGCGGCGCTTCTAAAAGAATGGGGTAGGGTTTAGGGGTCGTTTGGAATTAAAAAGGAAAGAAGAGATCTAGGCCGTTGATAAAAAATGATCAACAGCTCAGATTTTTTTTAAGAGAAAACTGGTGGGTTTGGGCAATTGGATCAAGTAACTTGGTTTAAATTTATTTGTATGTTGGGATTGGGTTGAATTGGGGTGCAAATTGGGCTGTAATTGAACTAAAATTGAGGCTAGATTTTAAATAGCCAATTTTTCCCTTTTATTTTATAAAAAGGTAATAATGGTTTTAAAAATATATTAAAATACTGAGTAAACAAATATTACATAAATATTAACTTAAAAATACTGGACCTAATTTTATAATTATAAAATGCTATTAATCACAAAATAGGCTATAATTACAATTATATACAATTTAGCTTTAAAAATGCCAAATAAATTTGTAAAAATATGCAAAAATTACCTTAATTATATTTTGGTGCAAATGTGAGAAAAAAATAAATTATTCACTAAAAAATAATAATTTTGGGAATAATTATTGGATTTTATTGTATTAAAATTGGCAATAAATTGGTTTAAAAATCATTAAAAATGCCAAAACTCTTGGGGTGTGCTTATATATGCACATATATGCTATTTTGAAATTATTTTGGGTATAAAATTACCTAGGGAAAAATTGGGTATCAACAACTACCCCTCTTTACCCGGGAAGGATGAAAGAGTTGTCGGGTAAAGATATGATGGCCAATTTTGATCGGAAGCAACGATTTGAAAAGAATTTGACCGAGCTCTGGTTTCTGAGCCGCCTACATATCCCTGGTTTTATAGAAATCATGCGTATGTTGTTCATGAACCATTGATGGAACATGCCGATGGAGATTCGAAAGAGATGGACACGACGCTTTAGGTGGCAAAAGGTATTTGAAGTCTGATTAGATGCGGGAACCGGAGCGGGATCGCTTCTACTGAGACAACCATTGCTAGCCGGTGTACTTGCAAGTGAGCAATACAGGCGTATATTGTGCATAAACTTAAACGTGATGCAAGTTCCCGTTGAACGATGAACGATGTCTTCGGACGGTTAGGATGACGTCCTCAGACCATGATGTCCTGGGCCATGAAGCGCAAAATAAGGATTCGCAGGCTATGAAATGATGTTCTCGGGCTATGATAATGGTGCCTCCGAACCATGATGCCTTTGAATAATGATGTGCAGGATATAAAGTGGAGTCCTCGGGCCATGGCAAGGTATTCTCGGGCTATGAAGATGATGCCTCCGAACAATGACGCCCTCGGATGGTTTGGCAGTGTTTCAGCCCATGAAATGCAAGATTTGGCAGTATTTGAGCCGATATGAAGGATAAATCTAAATGGCGCTATTTCAACCAAGAGGAATTTAAATAAAGCTGGCGATGTTTCAGCCGATGTAAAAAATGTTTAAATGGCAATATTTCAGCCGACAAAAATTTAAATAAAGCAACAATGTTTTAGTCGATGTAGAAAAAACGTAAATGGCAATATTTCAGCTGACACCGAGAATTAAATAAAATTGGCGATATTTCAGCCGATAAGAAGGATAAGCATAAATGGCGATTTTTTCAGCTGGTACGAGGGATTTAAGCAAAAATTCACGATGTTTCAGCTGATGTAAAAATGAGTAAATGGCGATATTTCAGCCGACAGAAATTTAAATAAAGCGGCGATGTTTCAGCTGGTAAGGAAGGATAATTATAAATGGTGATATTTCAGCCAATAAGGATTTAAACAAAAATTGGCGATGTTTCAGCCATACAAGATTTAGATGAAGCTGGCGGTATTTCAGCCGATGCAAATAGAGATGGCGATATTTCAGCCATGCAGATGGAGGTAGAGCTTAACCTCGGAAGGTACAAAGGTAGCCTTATGCAATGCAAGAAAATGTAGGATGGAGACAGTGCTTAGTCTCGAAAGGCAGAAAGGTAGCCTTATGCAATGCAGATAATGCAGATGGAGACAGTGCTTAGTCTCAAAAGGCAAAAAGGTAGCCTTATGCAGATGGAGACAGTGCTTAGTCTCGAAAGGCATAATGGTAGCCTTATGCAATTCAAATAATGCAGATGGAGACAATGCTTAGTCTCGAAAGGCAGAAATGTAGCCTTATGGAGATAATGCAGATGGAGACAGTGCTTAGTCTCGAAAGGCAGAATGGTATCCTTGTGCAATGCAAGAATGTAATATGATGGATAATAGTAAGATCTCTTAGCTGATAGCTGATTACGATATCGTGACTTCTGGGGAGGTTGTGTAAGGATAGAGATTACGAATAAGTGATGATTCCGAGAAGTTTCATTCTTGGGATAGTATGCATACATAAATATACTCAGTGATATTGTAAGTCAAGTGCCTGCATCCAAAGAAAAATCATGAGTTCCGTAAGGGGGAAAGGTTAGTTCGTTTTCCACTGGCGTTGCATATCATTGGGGTAGCGTCGCTAAACAACAACAATTTGAACAATAGTTATGCATGATTTAGTAAATATAACGTAAGTAGAAAATGGTTTTCTTTAGATAAACCAACGACTGCGACGCTGTTCAAGACATTGCAACCTCTCTCGCTTCGGAATTTTGAGGGTCCTCTTCAAAATTCTGCCCCAGTTTGCTGGGCTGGCACTTCTGACGGCTGCGATGAACGATTGAAAAATCAACTTCGGAATTTTGAGGGTCCTCCTCAAAATTCTGTCCCAGTTCCAATAGTAGGGGGGAAATGAAACTTTTATTAAATTATAACCGAATCCATAAGGCTGCCTACGTATCCCCTCTTAAACGGGAATCAGGTCAGGCATAGTTCAAATTATATCATAAAGGGAATCATAAGCAGTTACACATGTGAACCATGTACGAACCTTGCCAGTTGTGAGAGAATTTCTCCTTGGCTTCATCTTGATGCGGGAATATTTTCTTCAACACCAGCTGCCCCGGTGTAAACTTCCTTTGCTTAACTCTTTTGTTGAAGGTTGTGGACATTCTGTTCTGATACAACTGACCAAGGCAAACTGCATTCATCCTTTTCCTATCTATAAGGGCTAACTTCTCGTAGAAACCTTTTACCCATTTCGCGTCATCCAACTCTGCTTCTTGTATGATCCTCAAGGAGGGAATTTCTATCTCGGCGGGGATGACTGCCTCTGTACCATAAACCAGCATGTAGGAAGTTGCCCCGATCGATGTGCGGACTGTGGTGCGGTATCCCCAGTAAGGCGAATGATAATTTCTCATGCCATTGTTTGTGACTTTCGATCATCTTCCTTAGTATCTTTTTTATATTCTTGTTGGCTGCCTCTACAGCTCCATTTATCTGAGGCTTGTAGGCTGTAAAATTCTTGTGTTTGATCTTGAATGATTCGCACATGGCTTTCATCAAGTCGTTGTTGAGATTGGAACCATTATCAGTGATGATTGATTTCGAAATCCCAAATCGGCAAACAATATGGTCACGGACGAAATCTGCCGCAACTTTCTTAGTCACTGCCATGTATGATGCTGCTTCGACCCATTTGGTAAAATAATCAACTGCCACTAGAATGAACCTGTGACCGTTTGATGCAGCGGGCTCGATAGGTCCAATAACATCCATTCCCCAGGCGGCGAATGGCCACGGTGAGCTTGTTGCAGTAAGCTCGTTTGGAGGCACCTTTATCATGTCTGCGTGTATCTGACAGCGATGGCATTTGCGAACATACTGGATACATTATGTTTCCATAGTCATCCAAAAAATACCCTGCTCGGAGTATCTTCTTTGCTAAGACAAAACAATTCATGTGCGACCCGTAGGTCCCTGCTGTCGACGCCCCCCTTTTTCCTCACGGAATTGGGTATACGACATTTGGGAAGACAACTCTATTCCCGTTTGGGAGTTGGGTTTTGGATTTTGGAGAGTCGCCACCTAATGATTATAGTGCATTAGGATACTTTAAGAAGAACTAAAGATGAAAACCAGAGTTGGGTAAGGGCTTGAAATTATCTCGAGGGGAAGGTGTTAGGCACCCCTCAAGATCCACTAGTGTGGTTCCCGACCATGCTACAATTGTGACTTTAAATGCAAGCAAATAAGTAAATAAGCAAGCATTGCAAATACGGGAAAACTGTTGCAAATATAAAAAACGATTTAAAGATGCTGAAATTTAGAAAATAACAGTTTTGCAATTTAAGAAGAGATACGCAATGAGGGGAGGGATCAAATAATGATGCAAATAACTTAGGGAAATAAACAGAAACGGAAGTTTGAAAAGGTTTTGGGCAACTTTTGAAAAATCTGAAAATAACAAACTAATAAAGAGGGAGGGTGTCTTAGTGTACGCATATTGTACGCATATTGTACGCATAGTACAATCTGAAATATTGTACGCATAGTACGCATAGCAAATAACAAACTAACAACACCGGTACCTTATTGTACGCATAGTGTTATCATGTAATCATCATCTCCATGTCTACCATTCCCACCCCGTTAAGGTATTAAAGCGCGGAACGGTATCGTTTACTTACCTCATGCTACTACCCATCCCAATCCTATCAGTCCCCGGGGTATTAGGACTTCTAATCCTAAAAGGGAAATAAAAGGGATGGAGGCCTTTATGGAGCTTAAAGGATAAAAGTCTACTCGACATTCAAAACAAGAAGCAAGTAAGAGGGGAGAACAAACAATCATACAAGGCTCAAATTAACCCCAGAAATCAAACAATCATTTAGTTTAGCATGCATTAACAAATACTAGTTTGGTCTTAGATTAAATTTAAGCAGCGAACGGACTGGTTCAACATATGTGTTTTAGGTAGAAAGTCTGCATTAGGCAACTCAGATACAATTGTCAGGTATTAAGGTATTCAACTCGAGTTATTTAGAAAAGTACTGATTTCAGAAGTTAGGCTAATGCAGAAGAGTTTTTGAAAGAAAGAACAGACTGTAGACTTAGTTTAGAATTAAGTTTCAAAGAAAATCAGCAGATTGTCTGGTTATAAAACACAGAAATAATTGTAAAGAATTTCGGAAAAAAGACAGAACTATCTAAGGAAAAGAGTAAGCTGCAGAACTATTTTAAAAGAAGAGTTCAGGAAGACTAGAATTTAGTTGGAAAACGCTTAGGCAGAATATTAGAAAAGAAAACGTTTAAGAAAAGATGCAGATTTGAAGAACTCAACTTTTAGGACAAATGTACACTGATTCGAGAGAGTTTTATAAAAAAGATTAAGGCTTTTGAAAACGCTACTGAATTAAGGCGTTAAGGACCAGTTAACAGATTATTATCAGACGAATTTGATGCGAAATCCTATAGGCATAATATCTACATTTGATTTTTTAGAACCTGTTAAAGAATTTATGAAGAGAGGACTGTTTTTAATTAATCCTACGGTTTGCCTAATGAATATGCATTCCATATATATATGATATCTATACATGAATTTTCAGAAAAGCTTAGATTTCCTATAGGCAGGATCTCTACATGCGTTAGTTACAGAATATGAGCGTTAAATCCTATATACATGCTTTCTATGTGATTTGCAGTATAGTTAAACATTAAACACTGTAGGCAGGATTTCTAGGTGGCTTGCAACATAATTAAGCGTTAAACCTTATAGGCATGGTATCTATGTGATTGAATCAGAGATGTCAAACAGACCTATAGGCAGGATTTCTAGAAAAAGAGAGATTCCTAAAGCATGATATCTACCCTTATTGATGCAAGAAAATAAAGACCCCTCCCACACCCTTTTACTGTAATCCCCGAGTTTTATACAAAATTATTACAACCCAATGAATCAAACTAGAAATTAAGAGATACATCAAAAGCTAACAGCTAGATCCGAGCATCCTAATTCAATCCTAATGTCCTATAACATGTATTTAACCAACTTCGGGATCCAGATTTCCAAAACCTTCTCATTATCAAGGGTATTTCAAAGTTCCAAGGAATCTCAAGGATCCCCGGCATTGCTTACACCCAAGATACCATTAGAATTAGGAACAGTGCAGTGTGGAAAAGCTAGCTCTCAGGCATCCAAGTTCAGAGGGAGATCAGGGGTCCCAAAGCATGGCTTGCAAGAGGGGGCAGAACTTATAGCTAGGAATAAGTGCAAAGTGAAAGGGAATTAGGGGGCCACGATAGGTGGTGGTCATACCTAGCCATAAAGTAGGCTGGCACACCCCTGACCACTTGTTTAGGTTAAACAAGTTAGGAGAAGACCTTTGAAGGTCAGACCTAAGTCTGGATAGTGATTAAGACACTATCAGACTCAAGTCCAAGGCTCAAACACATAAATGGGAAAGGGGAGTGGGAATTGATTGAGTTAGAGGTTCAAAGAACCCAGTTCAGAGTCATAAACATCAATGTTAAGGTGCTGCTATGGCTTGAACCACAACTCACACACAAAGGGGAAAGGGAAAGGGAGTTCACATAAAAGTAGTAACAAAGTTGCAGCAACAGAATGAAGGAAAGCATAACAGAACTAGGATGTAAACACAGAATGGAGGAGCATTATTTAAACTAAAAGGAACATACCAGTTGCAAAGTAAGAATAAGCAAAATAACAGAGCAAGCAGACAATAGGAAATCAGCAGGAACAAACTCAGGTTTCAGCATAACACTTGGAAGTTCGAAGAGAACTCAAAGATATTTCAGAAAATAAAGAGGAGAAGAAAAGAGAAGAAGAGAGTAGGAGGCAGAATGCTTAATGTGTGTAAGAGTGCAACTCAAGAGTCTTAGTCTGTGAAAGTGTAGGCGTTCAAAGGTGTAGAAGGGTATCCTCCTTTTATAATGCAAAAAACAAGTAAGAAAAAGGTAAGAAATAACCTTGAAATCAATCTCATACAATCTCCCTTCAGTCAAGGGATTTAATTTTCAAACGGGAGAATAATTAAGGAAAGGGTTTGGGTTCGAAATCTTTTCCAAAGCAGTATAATGAGGGTAAATACAAAGAAACATATTTAAGGTAATTTATTTAGAGAACTAAATGCCGCTTATGCTAATTATTAGTTTAAATAGTCGAGTCCGGTGGGGTAAGGGTCTAAAACTTTGTTTTGCAGAAAATAAGACACGAAGTCCCCAGATTCGGCATGGTAACCAACATTCACCCAAGGTTGCTAAGCTGGTTGGAAGACCTTCACTCCAGTGACCAGACCCTCATCCACAAATATTTGGGGAATCTGCCTTCTCTTTCGAAAATTCTGCCTGACAACAAAGTCATAAAGGCTGTAACCTTACTCTAGGACAGAACAGCCAGTAAAATCAGGATTTGAGTCTGAATCCAACCAGGAAAGGTGAAGAGATGTTTAATTTAAAGAAAATCAATAACACTCAATCAAACCTTATAAAAAGGGATTCGAAAACAATCACAAGTTGGCAAAAGGCCTTTTGAAAGAAGAGTTTATCATATATAAAGCATACAGACATGTGAAACAAGAGAGAGACTAGCATAGAAAAATTTAGAGTCATAACAAAGAAGGTTTAGTTCATAGACTCAGAATGAGTCTGAGAGAGTCAAGGGTTCTGAATAGAACCCCCAAATACTAGGGTTGCTGACTCGAATCAGATGCATAGACGAGAAGACTACAACTAGAATAGGCTCAGTAGTCTCTTTCTAGAGACTTATGAGGAAACAAACAAATAGCATAGCAGGTTCAAGGAAAATGAAATGTAGAAACTAATTTGAAACACAGGGAACACGTTTAAGCAAAACTTGTCACTCAAACAAGTTCAGGAGAGAAGAGGTGATGTAAGCTTAGGGAAACAGTAGATGAAACATGCTTAGAGTTCAAACAAAGGTCCAGTAAAGGCAAACAAGGATTAAAAGCTCAGTAAAAAATACAGTAAAGGGATATATAAGATAGACATGTAAAAGCATGCAATAGAAACCAGTAGAAGAAAGAACAGAGCACAAAAATAGAAAAACATACATAACACGGCAAATATAAGAACACAAGAGAAAAAGAACATGCGAGTTGGAAGAGGGAACATAAGAACTTGGCACAGACAGATTCACACAAAGAAAAGAAGAAGAAAAAATAGAAATCATTTTAAGACTTTTCAGAAACCCTAAATTGGAAATAAACTAATTTTGAAAGGAAAATTGGGGAAAAAGCTTAAAACGTCGAATATAGCCCACATATAGTATAGATCTAAGAAAACAACCAGAGAAAAACCTCGAATAGCTTTAGAGTTTCAGAGAAACCCTAGAAATGAGAAGGTTTGGAAGAAATTCTGGTCTCGAGTCGGAGATGGCAAGAGATAGGCTCTTGAAGCTTGAACACACGGGAGCAAGGCTGGATAGGCCATAGAACCACAGATCTGTAGAGGATCTGAATGGACGCCATCGAGGTCGGACCTCGAAATCTCGAACACCTATGGTTTAAGGGTGAAGGAAGGTGAGTACAGGCCATCCATGGCCTGGGAAGCCATGGATTCCGGTGAGATTATGGTCGGAGAAAGGTGAGAGGGGCTAGGGTTTCGAGACCCTTTGAGAGAGTTTGAGAGGAGGGGGGGTTTCAGAGGCGGCTGCTGAAGAGAAATGAGGATTAGGGTTGGGTTAGGCGGAATTAAAAAGGGAAGGGTTGATCGTGGCCGTTGATCAAAAGGATCAACGGCCGGGAATAAAAGAAATCCGGGCGGGTTAAATGGTTGGATCAGGGGGTCGGGTTTGGAATTGGGGCCGGTCCAATTGGGTTGATTTTAGGCTAAAATTGAAATGGAATTGGGGTTATAATTGAAATGAAATGAGGCCAAAACTTAAATAGCCAGTTTTCCCTTTTATTTTTATAAAATGATAGAAATGATTTTGAAATTAAATTAAAGGTACTAAATCAGTTAATGACATATAAATATTAATTTAAAAATACTGAAACCAATTTTATAATTATAAAATACTATAAAATCTTAAAGAGGCTAGTATTGCAATTATATGCAATTTAGTTTT
>MU671649.1:51583-96509 GCA_026770625.1 Nicotiana glauca | reverse complement strand
AGGGTGCTTGCGCAACTGATCCACCACTTCAAAGTCGGGCATTTTCATTTTCTGGAAGAAAACCTCTGCTTCTTCGGCGCTCACAGGCTTCTTGGGTGGGAAGCGTTTCTGTGTAGCATTGTTCACTTCTTGTATGTCTGAATATTTCCCAGCAGAAGTATTTCCCAGAAGTTCCCCTGTGATTTCCTTGCCTTTGTAGGTAACCAACGTCCGTTGATAATTCCATGGCACCGTGGACGGGTCCGTTATCGGCTTTTGTGGCACACGTCCGATAACCACTGGCTCATTCAGCCGAGGCGGTTTAATCATCCCCCGGACCACATAGGCCCCTTTTGGCACATACATCGGTACTCCCCTTTTCAATTTGAATCTTTGCGGCTTCTCTGAGCGACCTCGCGGAATATAGAGAACCTCATTTTTCGGAAGCACCCTTGTCTCTGTCTTTGTTTCAACCTTCCTTTCAAGATCAGCCTTGATAGTCTTAATCTTTTTTTCCCCTTTCTCTTGCTTCGGGGTTGATGTAGGCTTTCTTTCGGTATTAACAATGGCAATTATGGCCTTCAGGGGGGGATCAAACTCCTTGTCTTCACAGATCATCCCGATCAACGGCCCATTATTATGAGCGGGCAAGGGATTATTAGTCACATTTGGGACCTCCTCGTCCCTTACCACTATCTTTCTCTGTTCTATCAAATCCTCCACTGCCCTTTTTAAAGTCCAATAATTGTTCGTATCTTGCCCTTCTACCCCTGAATGATAAGCGCATCTGACACCCCGTTGATATGATGGCAATTCTGGGTTTTGCCCGTTTGGGGGTATGGGTTGTAGGAAACCCATTTGGACAAGCTTTGGGAACAACTCAGAATATGGTTCACCGATGTGGGTGAAAGTTTGTCTCCTGGGTGGTTCCCGAGGACGGAAGTTATTCTGGGGTGGTCGAGGATTATAGTGGTTTTGGTAAGGAGGCTGGTTTCTAGGAGGTGGAGCTTGGTTCCGGTTGATTTGTTGTGGTGGTCGGCCATATGGTTGGGCATTCATGACCATGTAAGGCTGAGGAGCATAGGCCACATCTTGGTGGGGGTAGTAGTGTTGTGGGGTTCTTTCTGGAAAATGGGGCATGTGGTTACGATATTCTCTTGTTCCTGACGCTGCCATGGACGTCTCTTCCTTTTTCTTGCCCCTTGCTATTCCTCCGGACCCACCTTGGATGGCTTGGGAGGTTGCTCTTATGGCTGCCTGGCTCAAGATTCTTCCCGTTTTCAAACCATTCTCTACCATTTCCCCGATTTTAATTGCCTCTGCAAAAGGCTTTTCCATGGCCGACATCATATTCTGGAAGTAATCAGGCTCTTGGGCTTGCAGGAAGACAATGACCATCTCTATCTCATCCATGGGAGGTTTCACTCTTGAGGCTTGTTCGTGCCACTTAATGGCGTATTCTCTGAAATTTTCTGAGGATTTCTTCTTTTGATTTGTCAAAGAATTACTATCCGGCGCAATGTCTATGTTGTATTGGAAATGTCGAATAAAGTCTTGGGCGAGATCCTCCCAAATATGCCAATGGGAGATGTCTTGATCCATAAACCATTCTGAAGCAATACCGATCAGGCTTTCCCCGAAATATGCCATCAATAATTCTTCCCTGCCACCGGCTCCTCGCAACTGATTGCAATACTTCTTCAAATGAACAATGGGGTTGTCGTGCCCGTCATACTTTTCAAATTTTGGTGTTTTGAACCCTGACGGCAAATGGACATGCGGGAACATACACAAATCTGCATAGGAGACACTCTTCTGCCCGCTCAAACCTTGCATGTTCTTTAAACTCTGTTCGAGGCTTCTCATTCTCTTGGCCATCAGCTCGGATGCTCTGGGATTTTGGTCTTGCCCAGGTATAAACTCGTACTGAGGATGCTGAGGGTATATATTGGCAGTAAACCGGGTAGGTTCTAATGAGAAAGATGGTGCTTGGAATGTGAACGAAGATGAGTCACAGTTAGGCTTGTGTAAAGTGGGTTGTGCCGCAGCTGGACAAGGCGGTGCAGTGAATGTGTTTAAGGACGCACCTGTCGCCGACACCTGGGGGTGAGACTCAGAAGGTGATCCGGCGAAGTGAGATGGCATGGTAGGATACCCGAATGGGGTAGTTGGATAACTGATGGGGACGTTAGAAGTCCCACTTGTCCTAGAAAACAGTTCGGGGAATCCAGGGATTGCACTTGGTAGTTCTCTTCCATTGTTCCAGGCGTCCCACATTTCCATTATGCGGAAACGTAGGATTCTATTTTCCTCAGCAGTTGCTGATTCGGAAGTTGGGATGGCCGAGATCGAACTCTCCTCTGAAATAGGAATTGTTGGTGGAGGGATTTCTGAAGACATTTCTATACTTCCTTTGGACCTGGTGAAGTAAGTGTGAACACTTCTTTTTGACTTTATGACGGGTGGTTGAACGCTTCCCTTCGACCTCGTAAAGTATGAATGTGAGGCCAGAATACCACAAAACCAACCACCTTTCTAATAAAACCTGGACATTCGCAGCAAGCCAATGGTTAGTTTGAAATAAATAACAGATAGGTAATCTCACATTCGGGTGTGATGCACCTATACAGTTAAGTGGGTTTCTACATGTTTTGCATTGGTTGCATGCGTCATTCCAGTTTCTCTTTACGCTCTCCTTTTTAAAGCAAAAGTGGGTTTTTTTTTTAATTTTCTTTTAATGGTGGTCGAATCTTATGTGGATTGCCTACGTAAGATGTCCCTGCATGAATCAGACCGAGCGTAGTTCGGGCCACAAGTGTAAAAATAAAGACATCACTTTTTTTGGACTTTTGCTTTTTATTGTCAAAATATTCTGCTTACAAGGCTAAATATTTTTTTTTTTGAAAAATGAAAACTAGAGACTTTGATGCAAAAGGGAAATACAAACTTCAAACAGACAACAGATTCTAAAAGATAAAGAAAATACAGACTCAACTAAACATGCTTCAGAGCTTTTAACTTTTGCGTCCGCGAGGGGTTGTTTGGCCTTGTCGTGGATTTCGGTGCAAGATCTCTTTGCAGACCTCTCAACTCTTCCATGATCTGGTGGACATATCCCATAACCGAAGACAAGAGGGTAGTACGGGGCATTTGCTCGCATGCTAGGCACCTCATGATGATGTAGTGCCCGATCTCTTCGATTCTACCCCTAATTCTATCCTTTTCCCTAAGCAGTTGTTCTATTTGTTGATTCTTTGCCCCCAGTATCTGAGCATTGTCAGTGAGTTGGTCCAGGAACTTATCCATTTATTTTTCCATCCGTGCTATCAAGTCGTAGCAACGTTTTCTATCTATCCTGGCGTCCCGGGCTTGTTTAAAGGCCCGTTCTTCGAGAGTGGAATTTTTTCCTCTCAGGCCGGTGATGATCCCCTCGTAATCTCTTTTTATTTACTGCATATGAAGTGCCCGTGTTGTGCTCCCCTTGTCCATCTGGCCCGAATCGTGGTTAGAGTGGCTTCCGCTTTCTCCAAGTCTTCTTGATATTCAAGGGCTTTCTTTTCCAAACTGTTTATGAGTACCTCATCAGCCTGGCTCCTTTTTGACCTCTTTGCGGTTGTCTTCATCTTTTGAATTTGGGCTTGGAGTGCTTGCTTCTCTCGTACCCAATCAACCCTTTCCTGATCGAAATCAGCCTGTTGTATGTCCATGGCCGCTTCCAGTATTCCTTTATCCTCTCGAAAGGTGTCAATATGAGATTGAAATTCTCGTGCCGTTTGGCTTTTAGCCTTCCTAACTCTAGACTCTATCTCCTTCTCCCAATCGACTGCATACTTTACAGACCTTTCTGCTCTTTGCTCGGGTATCACTTGGTTGTGAAACCACTCGAGGTATGCAAAGCTTACTTCCCCTCGTTCTCGGTCTGCTACCATTTCATCGGTGTCAGAAAATCGACTACCAAACCAAACCTTTTGTGCATAAGACTCCTTTGGGGGTTCCTCTGTTGTGAATTCCCACACAAATGGACGCATATCCTCAGTCGGGGGTCTCTTTTGTTCTCTCCCTAACTGGCGCATGACGCGTAATGGTGCGTATGGCTGGAAACCCCTGAAACCCATGAGTATGTAGAATGGGCGATATGTTGACACGTGCATAACCTTAGCAGAAGGGAACCAATAATAGTTCCAAGTGAGTTTATCTGCCCCCAATGAACCGAGTAATTCCCGCCACGCCTTCACTCCGTCTGGAAGATTACAGCATGCAACCCTGCTCGAATGGCAACGAATGTAATTCAGCCAATTTTCGTTGAAATTTATCACTATTGGATGATGATAAAGATGCTCTATAAACCACATTTGTAGCAAAATGTTACATCCTTCGAGGTAATCTCCACCTTCTTGGCATCGAGTTAATGCTCGAAAAATGTCCCCCAAGATCATAGGAAGAATAGTATGTTCTTCGCTACTTTGCAAATACGAGACCACTGCTGATAAACGAATTCTGATGCACCCATCACGCTCTGGAAAGACCATGGTCCCTAGAAAATCAATCATGAATGCGAATGTTCTCAAATCCCTCCAGGCATCGTAACTTAATTGGTTGACGAATTCCGTGGTTGAGAATCTCTCAAATCCTTCCTTGTCACCAAACCTGTCGTAAAGGTATTTCAATGGAACCCAGCCTTCGTTTAAGCAATCCATTGGGATTCGACGGAGGCATAATTTCTTCAAAAAGTTATTCACACCTACTTTCCTGGGAGCGGCGGGTTTTTTTCTATGAAGATCCTTCCCAAATCCTGTGAGCCCACCTAATTCTTCTAAGGTGGGTGTCATTTCGCAATCTTTGAATCTGAAGACATTATTTGTTGGGTCCCAAAAACTTACCAAAGCCTCAATCAGGTCCCTGTCCAGCTCAATTCCCATGATGCTTGGAAGAAACTTGAGGTGCTTAAAAACTTGATTTCGTTCCCAAGTAGCAAAACTAGCCCACCAATTACAGAGATTGCTCGGGGTCTTATCTTGGATCATGAACATAGGAGGCGCTTCATCTCTTGCCCTTTTCTAACCATTTCTTTGTGGGGGAATCATGCTGATCCTAAAAAAAATAAAAAATAAAACTTAAGACTCTCCTAAGCTATACACAGACTATAATCAAAATTTTTTGGATGAAGAGAAAATTGCTCATCGCTATTTTAAAAATATCTGGTCTTCGTCAACACGGCCTTTCAGCACTTGAAGAAGATTTGAAGGCTGTGTAAAAAGAATCCGGTATGACCATAGGTAGCTGTTCTTGCAAAGCAGTCCTTCGGCGCCCTTTTGTAGGCGCTTGGCTATTTTTCCCAAGAATGGCGTTACCTTCACTAAGGACATTTATTTACCCCTAAATTCAAACTTTCAAAATAGTTGAGCCCGATACGGGTTGCCTACGTATCCCACATCCGGTGAGAATCAAACTTGCGTAGTTCATCAAAATAAAACAAACTATTTTTTTTGAAAACAAAACATTTTTTTTTTCAAAAATTCAGCAGAGTTTCGACATTATTCGGGCGTTGGTATTTTCAAAACATGTGATTAAATCCCTTGACCATATACAATGCTATTTCTTTCTTTTCTTCAACTCATTTTTTCTTTTTCTTTTTCTTTTTTTCTTTTTTTTTTCAATAATTAAGAAGCCGGTCAGCATGCAAGTCCGAGGCAAATAAATGCACAAGCAGGATGCATCAGGGTGGTCTTTTTCATTTCAGGTACACCTGTCCTAGACAGACCCAACCCCTGTGTTGAGTCCCCTAAGTTAAATGCACATGATGCAAACAAACGTTCCTACTAGGGATCCGGCATGAGGCTTTGTTATTCTAAGTTAACATCTTGTTGGAGAAAGTATCTAGACTGGCTTACTCGAGCGGACAACTCGAGCCGAGGAGGGTCAGTGTACCGGTAGCATTGCTTTCCGGCTTAACTGGTGGTGCTCCCCGCCTAAAACATGTGTGACTAATATCCTTCACCGGGTGCCAAGCACCTCGGCTATCTCAAAGAAAGCGGGCTATGTCAAGAAAATGCCAAATTTTAATTTCAAGAAGACTCAGAAAAGAAATGGGTTTCGGCACAGTTTATATACAGTTCACAAAATATCAAAGCGGTAAAATCAACACTTAGCACATTAAAGATAAACATATAATAAAGATCAGATAATAAATAAGCCAAATACAACAATTATTCAAAGCTCGAATTCTTAAACCCTGAACCAGTTGTTCTGGGTTTGTGTCCCCAGCAGAGTCGCCAGGGCTGTCACACCTCCTTTTTACGCACCCTACCACGGAGGGTAGAAGTTAGGGAGTTTTTCCATTTAAAGTAACATTATTCGAAATGGGGTTATTTATTTATTTCAGAGTCGCCACTTGGAATAAATTACGGTGTCCCAAGTCACCGATTTATTTAAATCCCAAATTGATGAAATTTTTGACTTTTCAAATGAAGTCTGCGAACCAGAAATTCTAAGTAAGGAATTCTGTTGACCCGAGGGAAGGTGTTAGGCACCCCCGGATCCCGTGGTTCTAGCACGGTCGCTTAAACTGCTATAAATGGCTAAATATCTGATTTTAGTATATGTTATAACTTATGTGCCTTTAATTAACTTTTAACCGCTTTTATTATGTTAAACTATACATTTAAACCTTTGAACAAAACGAGCCCAATCGCAACATGGACCCAGGCCCCTAACGAATATGCAAGTCAAACGTGTGCCTGGGTCGTTCATTTTAGCCTATGCCGAGTAGGATGGCTATCGAACATTTCAATTCATGTAAAACAAAATATCCGTTGAAGTTATTTCCAATTACTCTACGCGAAGCGATAGTGCACAACGTGATTCCAATTTTTTTAACTGACGTGCTACCAACTAAATGGAAAAGCATCCGATTCAATGAACCTCTCAATAAAAAATGAACATTTATCTTCTGATTTTTATATATCTCAGCTTCTCCTGTCAACTAGATTGAAAACATTTATTCGTGCGTGACTTATTAAACTAGGACAAATGATTAGTGAAAGGCTACAAACTAATAAGGAGACTAATTACTAAGTCACAAAACTAGTTCGGATGATTCATTATTGGATATGAAACTATCTACTTTCAACTCACTGCTTTTATCTAAACGTTAATTAACACAAGCTTTGAACTATAAACCAAATCAAGCTAACACTGATGTCTATAGAGTTCACATGCTAACGAGAAAACACCAACTTAGTCTTACAATCCATGATTTAAACCAAAAACAGTCCAAATTATATAGATATACACCTTACAACTAACAAATGAACGCGACAAACAATCTAACTATGAACAAAACAAGAGTGATCCAGACATATGAATCCAATGAGCATTTTTTTTTATTTCAAACTCCAGTTCAAGTTTACACCGACATGAGTTCAAAGCTGTGTACCTGGAAATTGCAATATAAAAAGAGAAGGAGAGGTCAGCAGCAACTTTGCAAAAATGGGACAGCAATTCAACAGGCCAAGAAAACCAACAGCTAAGTCTGGAATCCCAGGATGAAAACAACAGCCTATAATTGACTTGAACAGACCAAATTCAAGCTAGAAACCAAACCAGGAAGTGCTTGAAACCAAATCAACCAATAAGTGGACTGAAAATAATTTGATCAGGTTCGAACCAAATAGGAAAACAGGTTCCAGGACACTCAAGAAACTTCAGACACTCAAGAAACTTCAGACATCAATAACCAATACTAGTTGAAATCAAAACTTAGAATCTCGATAAAACAAGGGTGTTTTCTCAGAATACTCCCTATTGTTCTCTCCAAAACTCACTGCTTTCAGCCCTCCTCTCTCTTTTTAAAAAAAGACCCCTCAAACTGTTCTGAAATTTCTCTTATATAACAAAACTAAACTCTCCTTACAGCCTGTCGACTCATTTAAAAACCGATCAAATCCATGTTATTCCCTCTGTTTTCTTTCCACTTCAGTTTGTCTAGGCATGGAGCTTCTAATTTTTAAACTTCTGGAGTTCAAAATGTAGTGAATATCCTACTGTATAGCAGGTTCCACTACCATTCTCATGTGCATTTTCGGCTTTTAATATTAAACTACTCTAATGGTCCAACACATGCTCAACTGGCAGTCCACTTAAACTAAGCTCTGAACTTTTATCAAGATTGCAGCTATAACCAATTCGATTTCCTAAATTCAGCTATAACCAATTCAGACTTTAATTCAAACAATGATTCGGACCAAATTAAACAGTATCAATAATATTATTGTCACATTGTTCTAACAAACAAGCCTATACAACTAATCGACGACATTTATTTAATTGATTACAACATATATAATCGATAACAAATAATCGACATACAAACAGTGATTCACATCTTTCGGACAAAACAGGGGAAATACGAAACTAATTATTCGACGACATTAATCGAATCGAATATGTATTCTATAACAACCACAATTAACAACAAACAGAAATAAATAATCGACCAAATAAAAGGTCTTATGGAGAAGAACAGAACAACCGAAAAAGATAAAAAATAACAAAACTAAACTAACAACAAATATTAAAAAATAAAAATAGAAGAAAAGGAAGAAGAAATACCTCAAAAAAAATCAGAAATCAAATGGACTTGGACCAATTACGGACTTGGAACTTTTGGAGGCCAAACGGTCCTTAATCGAGTGTTCTCAACTGATAACACTTCGACTAAGGTCCATTGAACAACCAAAAACTCTTCAATTTGGACAGAAATCCAGGCTCGAGTTTTCTAGGGTTCTTGGGCTCGGATTGGGGTTCGAGTGGTTTGGGTTTGATTCGAACCAAACCAGAGGTGATTTGGGCACGAGGGAGGTCAGGGGGTGACAGGGTGTGAATTTGGGCTCGGTTGGGATGAGTTCATATTTGGCTCGAATCTTCAAATGAAGATTCGAGAAGTTCGAGAAAGATTCGAGCCAAACGGTTTAAGGATTTGGGTTTGGGGTGGTTAGAAGGTCTTAGGGTGTTAATTTGGCGGCCATCGGAGAAGGTGAGGTTTTCTGGCCAACCTTCGATTTAAGATTCGAAGAGTTGGGGCCTGATTCGAGGGGAGCTATGGTGATGGTTGGAAAAGGGAGGTCGAGGTGAGTTTGTGGTGTAAAAATGGCAGAGTTTGGCCTACCGGAACCGCCGTGAGGCAATTTCCGGTAGGCGGAGTCACGGTGGTCATGAGCGGAAGGTTCGGGGTCGTCTCTGAGAGAGACGATGGCTAAGGGGGGAGGGGGGTATGGCTTAGGGGGGGCGTGGGGTAAGGGATTGAGGTTATATACCATGGGATGGATTTGATCCTGGCCGTTGGATCAAGCACGATCAACGACCTGGATCAATCCACTTAAGGGAAACGGTGGCGTTTGGTTAAATTGGGAGATTGGGTTGACCCGGGTGAAAATGGACCGGGTTATGGGGAAAGGTTGAGGCCGTTAGATCATTGAAAATGGACAGCTAAGATCAACTTGCTCAAAACGACGTCATTTCAATTATACAAAGGCTGAACTGGACCGTTAGATCTGTTTGATCAACGGTCCAGATTTGAGGCTCAGAAACGACGTCGTTTGGACTGTTTCAGAGACGGACTGGATTGGACTGGGTCACTAGGACGTTTGGGCCTGGTTTTGGTTTAAAATTTTGGCCCAAATCCAATTTGTTTCATATTTTCAAGTCTTTTCTTTTCTTCTTTTAATTAACAAATTACAAAATTCTAAAACAAATTGTAAAACCAAAATTAAATTACAAAAATATTAATTAACCCTTAACAACAGCTAACACACAAGTTAAAATATTTAATTAAAATAAGATCGCACAATGGCACATTTAAATGACAAAAATAGAATAAAAATGCATATTTTGTGATTTTCCCTTTTTTTTTTAAAACCAAATCAGGGTTTAATTAATTCCTAAATGCATGATTAACTCCTAAATATGCATGCAACATATATTTTTTGTATTTTCCATTAATTTAAACAAGATGAACACTCACGGACAAAAATGATTATCCACGATGTCGCACAAAATTCTCAAAATTATACCCAAAGCCAATTTGCTTTAATTTTTCGATTTCTTTTGGAGTAATTTTTGTGAAGCAAAAATCACGTGCTCACAGCGAGTAGAGGACCATTTCCAGGAAACTTTCAGTATACTGAAGAAATACAATATGAAGCTAAACCCATAAAAATACGCGTTCGGGGTCGGCTTTGGCAAATTTCTTGGATTCATGGTATCCAATCGAGGAATTGAGATCAACCCCGACAAAATCAAAGCTATTAAAGACATCATAGTAGTAGACAACATAAAGGTCGTATAGAGGTTAACATGGCGCATAACCGCCCTGGGGCGATTTATCTCGAGGTCATCCGATAAGAGCCATCAGTTCTTTTCATTCCTAAAGAAGAAGAATAACTTCACATGGACTCTGAAATGCCAACATGCCTCGGAGGAGCTTAAATGGTACTTGTCGAGCCCACCACTGCTTCACACACCGAGGGCAGACGAACAACTTTACTTATATATGGCAGTATTGGAGATAAGAGTAAGTGGAGTCCTAGTCCGTGAAGAACAAGGTACGCAATTCCCTATCTATTATGTTAGTCGGACCCTAGGTAAAGCCGAAACTAGGTATCCTTATCTAGAAAAGTTAGCACTCGCTTTGATAAGTGCCTTTAGGAAACTAAAACCATACTTTCAATGTCATCTCATATGTTTAGTAACAACTTATCCTCTTTGAAATATTTTGCATAAACCCGAGCTTTCGGGGCGATTGGCCAAATGGGTCGTAGAACTCAATGGGTATGATAGTGAGTATCGACTCCAAACAACTATCAAGTCTCAAATCTTGGCAGACTTCGGGGCTGACTTTATGTCGGCCCTAGTGTCCGAGGTTGAAAGAGAATTATTAGTCAACTCGGGTACATTTTCAGGGATCTGGACCCTCTTTACGGATGGTGCTTCGAACATAAAGGGGTCCGGACTCAGCATCATGCTAAAATCGCCCACAGGTAACGTGGTTAGACAATCTATTAGAACTGTAAAGTTGACTAACAATGAGCCCGAATATGAGGCCATGATTGCAGGTCTCGAACTAGCCAAAGGCTTGGGATCAGAGGTGATCGAAGCCAAATGAGACTCCATCCTCATTGTGAATCAAGTTAACGGAACCTTTGAAGTTCGAGAGGAACGAATGCAAAAATACCTGGATAAGCTACAAGGAACTCTACACCGATTTAAGATATGGACTTTGCAATATGTTCCTCGAGATCAAAATAGTGAAGTCGATGCCCTCACAAACCTAGGGTCATCGGTCGGAGACAAGGAACTCAATTCGGGGGATGTCGTACAACCCATAAGGTCAGTGGTCGAAGAAGGCCACGTCGAGATAAACTCCACAAGCTTGAACTGGGATCGGAGAAATAAGTACATAGAGTATTTGAAGAACGAAAACTTCCTTTAGATCCAACAAAATTGAGGGCGCAGCGCATGAAGGCAGACAAATTTAGCTTGTCCGAGGATGGAACCTTACTCAGAAGGATGTTCGATGGTCCGCTAGCGATATGTCTGGGACCGGGAGATACCGAATATGTTTTGAGGGAAGTCTACGAAGGCATATGTGGGAACCACTCATGCTCTGAATCATTGGTTCGAAAGGTAATCAGAGTCGGCTATTATTGGGTCGATATGGAAAAAGATGAGAAGTAGTTTTGTGCAAAAATGTGATAAATTTCAAAGGCATGCTCCGATAATTCATCAAACCAGGGATCTGCTGCATTCGGTTTTATCCCCATGGTTGTTCATGAAGTGGGGGATGGACATCGTCGACCCTTGTCTATCGTCGGTCCTTTTCCATCTTCACCAGGTAGGGCTCAATTTGTTTTATTTATGACTGGCTATTTCTTTAAGTGGGTTGAAGCATAGGCCTACCAAAAAGTCAGGCAGAAAGAAGTCATCGACTTCATCTTGGACCACACAGTATGTCGATTTGGAATACCATCCAAAATTGCATGTGACAATCAAAAATAGTTTATCGGCAACAAGGTGACCAAATTTCTCGAAGGACTCAAGATCAAAAGGATCTTATCAGCACCTTATCACCTTAGTGGGAATGGAAAAGCCGAATCGACCAATAAAACCATAATACAAAACCTCAAGAAAAGGTTGACCAAAGGAAAATGGAGAGAAATTGTGCCCGAAGTCCTTTGGGCGTATCCCACAACTTCGAAGTCTAGTACCGGGGCTACCACATTCTCTTTAATTTATGGCACCGAAGCTTTAATACCGGTCGAAGTTTGGGATCAAGGCATCTAATTCTGATATGCGATGAAGGAATAGAATAAAGAGGCCATGAATACGAGCCTGGAGCTATTAGATGAATGACGTGAAGCTGCCTTTGTTCGATTGGCTGCCAAAAAATAACGGATCGAAAGGTATTACAATCGAAGGGCCAACCTTCGATATTTTAGTGTTGGGGACTTGGTAATGAGGAAGGTCACGTTAAACACCCGAAATCCAAATGAAGGGTAATTGGGTCCGAATGGGAAGGGTCGTACTAGATTCTCGAGATCACACAAAAAGGATCCTATAAGCTTGGAACGATGGATGGAGACCAACTACCGAACAATTGGAATGTAACTCATCTCAAACGATATTGCTGCTAAGGTACAACCCTATTTCAATTATTTTTATTTTTTTGACTAACACTTGCAGGTTATCGACAAGGGGTGGCACAAAGTCTTTAGGTTTGAAAGCACGTGTTTCACTTTTTTTCTGTTAAACCATTTTTGTCCTAGTTGGGGGTTTTTGGCAAGGTTTTTAACGAGGCAACAATGGATTGTGCTAACTTATAATTGAAAGTCGATTGCGAATCGAAGACTATTATAGTATCCGAGATTTCTCTACAATCAACCTCGAATACTAGGGGATTACCCTCGGATATTGAATTATTCTGGCAAGAAAGTTATTTCAAATTGAAAAGGTTTTAATAGATAGGATTTGATATAAGGGCCAAACGGTCAAAACAAACCGTGCCCACATAGATTGCTCGAGCCCTGACATAAAACATGTATGCATGTGTGACTATTTTTGACAAGAATAAAGAGAAGTACTTTCCTTGCAACTATCTAGTGTCTTGGAAAAATTTCCACTTTACAACCCCATTGTCACGACCCAAATCCCAAACCTGGTCGTGATGGCGCCTCTCGTGGAGACAAGGCCAGCCAGTCATCCCAATTCATCCTTTAAAAATAATTATTTAACGCAATTATAGTGCAACATGGTTTAATAATACCAAATAGCGGAAATATAGATAAAAATATGCGGAAATCCAACCCATCTCAGTCCGACTGGGGCGTCACAAGTCATGAGCATCTAGAAAGATCTGTAACACAACTATAAAGCCTATAATACATAGAAAAAAAATCTGAAATCGAGAGGAAGAAATCCGGTGCCGCGAACGCTGGCGGTCACCTTGCTCAGCTACGATAGCAAATCCCCAACCTGCTCAAACCCGCTACCGGGTAAACCAATACCTGCATCTGCACGCGAGGTGCAGGGAGTAAAGTGAGTACTCTGACTCAGTGATTAATAAAAATAAATACAGTCTGAAGATAAGAAAACACAGTAAATACACAAAGTAAGCTATAATCCAAATATACAGCAATGTATGGAACTGAACAACTGAGCAATAATTAAAAATACAAATGCATGAATGCAATGCAATGCATATGATGGTACATTACAGTACCCACTGCGGCGTGCAGCCCAAGCCACCCATAATCATTTAACGTCGACGGCGCTCACTGGGGGTGTGTACAGACTCCGGAGGGGCTCCTACACCCCAAGCGCAATATCAAGCCATCTCGTGGCATCAATCAAATCCTGGTCGGTCATTGCTACCTAACCCATTTACATCATATAGTGCCATGGTTACCATTGTTTCAAGTTCCTGCTGCGGCGCGCAGCCCGAGCCACCCATAATCAGTCCAAAAAACATCATAAACCCCATGGGCATTTGTAAAATAGTAGTTCTCAGCCCGAAATAACATTTAAAATATCATTTGAGTTTTCAAAACTTAGAAAATATGGCTGAGTTTGAAAAACAGTATTTAAAACCTTGGACTGAAACCAAATGATATGCAAGTCATGCTAAAGCAGTAATATCAATCCTCGAAGGATTCTACAAGTCGGCACAAGGTCCCGAACATGGAATCCAGCCCAGTAAATATCAATAAAGTATGTGTATCAATCACCAGTATAGTATAAATATCATGCGGGATGGACCAAGTCACGATCCCCAATAGTAACCGACCCCGCACTCGTCATGGAGTGCGTGTCACGCCTTAATAAAGCGTTACGATGTGAAAGTCGGGGGTTTCAAACCCTTAGAACAGCATTTACATCTATTACTCACCTCTAGCCGGCCAAATACTACTCCGCGATGCCCTTTCCTTTTGTATCGACCTCCTCGCGCGTCGAATCTGGCCAAAACCACAACTAATACATCACAATAGGCTAAGGGAATATAACCCAATCGAAAAGACTCAAAAAATATCAAAAATCACAAAATTTGCAAAACGCGAGCGCGGGCCCACGTCTTGAAATCCAAAAATTTTTACATCAAAATGTTCCTTATCTCGCCACGAGTCTATACATACCAAATTCACAAGAATCAGAGTCCATTTGACCCCTCAAATCCCAAATTTAGAATTTCAATCTCAAGCCCTAATTTCTTATAATTTGGCTATGTTTTCATGGATTTCTAGGATGATTCTTCAATAAAAATCATGTATTTAACTTATAAAACTTACCTCCAATCGATCTTAGTTGAAACTCCCTTCAATCCCCGTCCAAAAGCTCTCAAAATAACTAAAAATGGTGGAGAAATGGGGTGTTTTCGCGAATGAAATGTAAACATTCTGCCCAGAATTTTTTCGGAATTATTGTTCACCCCGTGTTACTGTTCACCCGTGTGTACTGTTCACGGGGTACTGTTACGGGGTACTGCTCACGAATATTGTTACGAGGGTACTGTTCACGGCACTATTCACGGATACTGTTACGTGGCACTGTTCATGGATACTGTTCATAACTACAGTTCACTGTGCTGTAAAAAAAATTGCAGCAGCTTTATTTTCACTAAAAGTGTTATAACTCTATCATACGAACTCAGAATTCGACGATTCTTGTTCCTATGAGTCACAAATAATAATACGAACCTATTTCTTCAATCAAAACACAATTCGGAGCTCGTTAGCTTGGTGAGATATCCATTTCGCTCGTTAAAAAATTAACTCATGTTTCGCGTCAAAAACCCAATCGTGACTTGATGAAATTAGACCAAACTTTCCATATCAGTCCTATAATTCATTATCAAAATTCCGGAAGTCTCGAAATCGAATTTCGGTCTCTAGAACTAAAAATGAACCTTTGGGTCGTTACACGCTTATGCTCAAAATGGCAAAAATCTTCCAAAAACTCTTCCAAAACTTATCCGAGCCTCATGGGACCCCTACCAATCATGCCAACATAATTCATAATATCATTAAAACCTTTTCCAATCATCAAAATACCTCAAACAACATCATATTACCCAAAACTCATCGAATTCAAGCCTAAGTTTTTTAAAACTTCCGAAATACACTTTCGATAAAAAACCGGACCAAACGATGTCCGAATGACCTGAAATTTTGCGCACACATCCCAAATGACACAATGAAGCTACAACAACTCTCAGAATTTCATTCTGTCTCCCGGATCAAAATCTCACCTATCAACCGGAAATCGCCAAAATACTAACTTCGCCAATTCAAGCCTAATTCTATACCGGACCTCCAAAACCACTTCCGATCACACTCCTAAGTCACAAATCACCTCCCGGAGCTAAGCGAACTATCGAAATTCACATCCGATCCCTCTAACTCATAAGTCAACATCCGGTTGACCTTTCCAACTTAAGTCTTCTTAAAAGAGACTAAGTGTCTCATTTCTTATCAAAACCATTCCAAATCAACCTGATTACACATGATAGAGATAATGAAGCATAAAGAAGATGAAAATGGGGAAAACGGGGTGGTTATTCATAAGACGACGGGTCGGGTCGTCACATCCTCCCGAACTTAAACAAATGCTCGTCCTCGAGCGTACCCAGAGTTGTCCTAGAATCCAACCAAAAGCTGAATGACCTTATCAAGCATAAACCCGAGGATGATCCCACGTCACCCTATCTCGCATAGGTCCGATAACACAACATAGCCGAAATTTCACAATCCATCTAGTCCATAAACCATAGAACCACATTGCACTTTTCGAAATCATACACAAGATCAGAACCTCGCATCTATACTCAGAATAAGTCTGAACCAGCTGTAATAGCCCATGCCTGCAACCTCAGGTGCAATTATATGATATACCAATAACTCAAACACATGCAGCGATAACTTCTATTTACAACAGCTGCCCACAACAACCAAATACCGATAGAAATCTCTTATTAGCCAAGGTCTCATTCCAACACTTTCATATACTGCCAACGATAATTGAAACATGCAATAAACCATAATCATTGCTCAAATCAACCATTCGTGAGGCCATTTCTCCTTTGGCAATTACCATAACAAATTTTTGAACCGAACCTCGATATTTACCCATCAAACATGCTGAAATCAAATCCGTTCGTATTCATTAATGACCCCGACGATCACTTCAGACCCAAAACACCACTCTGGTGATATGACACATTAATACAGGCCTAAGCCACAACTTGCATAATAAGTGCACCAATAAGAAACAGTCCAAACATACTCGAATCATGAAAATGACTCAACTGAGAGAGTTATACCTCAAACTCACCAGTACTACCACAACACAAGTCTGAGACCCTGTCTCACATCCAAAATCTAACATACCAGCAAACAAAGATCCACTCGAGCCTCCAAATCCCGATTGCCGCTAAACGGTGCCGATACCCACGATCCACAACCACAACCTAGCCTGTACATGAGAACTCCCAGTCTCCAACTCCATATGGCACACAAATCATCATACCTGATCCCAGTTTCCACCGTGCGAATACATGCACACCTTTAATACCCAATCATCCCACGATAAATACTCTAAAATTTCCATGTGCCATACAAGCAACTCGAATATCAGCAGTCGATCCAGCCTTAAAGTGCCGCAATACTATTGAAGTGCCATCAACTTAATCACATTGGCCTTTTTCTGAAACATATACCCTCTACAAATCACTATGACTAGAAATACAATTTCCTTAATCATCTGAAGATCATTCACCCTAATCATCTGAAGCTCATTTCTCTAATCACCTAAAGCTGCCCGTACCACCTAAGAATGTTATGAATTTCCATTCAGAGCTGAACCGTAACCTTGCACACGCAAATCTCAATCCTTCACAACATATCGCATATACCATATCATCCTAAGGTAACATGAGGACTTCACCTCCCTTCCGAACCATGAATGTTTACGTACTCAACTAGTCAAGAACTTTCATTGATCCCATCTAGAAGAAAAATCGTTACACATCCCATGCTCTGCATGACATACATAGGTCTTGTTCAAATTCTTACAATACCGACACGACGGATGAGATCTGTATAAATTTATAACACCGCCGAATCAACAATTCATGGGGTCTATACTTCTAGCAAGAACTATCACCTCATTCTGAGCCAAACAATGGTCTTAGCTCTTTAATTTACTTCACATACTCAGATCGCACTGATATTAAATTCAATGATCTCGTCTCACCCAGTACAAACTGCTCGGGCAATAAGCCACCCCAGACATAATTAGAAGTCGTATATAATGCCCCAATGTGTCAATAGGCTACCAATTCGAACGCGATACAAAAGGAAAACAAACTCTGAAAGGAATTACCAATCCCATGCACTAATACAGGCTTCCCTTAGAAAACAGGAAGCAAGACATACAAAAATAGCATATAGAAAACTATACTCAACATCTTACTATTGCAGCATGCAACCCGATCTGGATAACATACCCATGGCGGCGTGCCACCCGATCCACACATAGATCTCACATAAGGAGATGCACATCGAGCCAAATTTGCTCATTACAAAAAAATACCGAATATCGGTCATAAGCATGCTAAGTGCATAATAACACCTCTGAGGATTATATAGTGTTATAACTACAAAACTCAAGCACAACTAAGGCGCGATATACAATCAGAATTTCAGCAGCCAAGTTGCTCATATAACATCATTCCTACGCGGATTCTCAACATGTAAGCAATTTCTCAAGTGATTTCACAACTCACACGGCGCAATGCATCACTACGCGAGATATCTGACAACGAAGCATCAACCTAACTACTCCTCCATGAGGACCGCGTTACTAAAATGCACACATCTGGCTTGATATAGAGCCATTATTCACATTAAGTCCATCCACCGACTTCAAGTTGATTCTGATCACAATGAACTAGTTTGACAACCTTTCAAGGGTCCATAATAACTCCCCTTTTCTCATAACACACAAGAACAACCATCATAATCGGAGTAATCCTCCCTAGTTCACAACCTAATAGGCAAGTGCCCTCCAGGCATGAATTCCTCAATTTAACGACACCATCACAACCTTCATACTTGGTTTACATCTTTAATCAATCAAGTGACTACATGCCATACTTATATAATCTTCCCGTAGGACACACTCCCACAACCTACCACAACAATATCTGGGGCGTACCTCCAGACCACCGGTCGCACTAACGTTGAAAAGCGGTCAAGAATCATTAACTAGGACGCAAATCCCTTTTTGTGAAACACCGATCTCAGGTGACGTTGAAGACAATACCAACTCACCTTAAACATCAAAACTTCTTTACTGCTCATCCGAGCTCATGACATCCTTGTCAAAATTCTCCTTCACTCGTGTCATTCTCGGCCTAATTTCCACAACCAGAACTGATTCGCCAGTATGCCTCATATTAGAACCAACATAGCATATAACCGTACAATAAACTTAATCAATAGCAAACTCCCCAACTTGGCTCAAAGCCATAGATCAAAACGCACCCAATAAATCGCAACTCATATACTCTATTGTTGCCTTAATACCATAGTAAGATTGAACTCGCTCCTTCATAAGCTTGTGGAAACACAAATCATCTGGAATTTTAACTCTTCTGCAATTCTTGCATTCACTCACATAATAGTTAAGCCCACTCTCTAGGCGGCCCAATTTAGATTTGAACGCATATTCTTCACTTGTAAATGAGATCTTCTAATAGACAACATAAGGGTCACACCACCTTAGAATCTCCGTAGGAGATAACCCACCTACTTTGCCTCCAATTAACATTTTGTATACCTTCCACTGTCATACACATTACACATTCACTTAATCTTCCTGAGTCGAAACTCATACCGTAACATGAAATTTACTTCACTCCAAATAGGAGACATGAAAAGATTCTTCACGCGCCCATAACTCGGGGCTACACATCTAATCATAATGAAAATCAAACACCTAATAGTTCATCTATCATCCTGCAACCCTTCCTTGTCACTTCCAAGTCATATAGATACATCTCGCAGTATTAACATACTCATCACATAGCTATCCAACCATCATTCCCACAAATAGGGACAATACTGAACATATAAGTTCAAAACACTTGCTCACACAATCAGAACCTCGGTGCTCAAGCCATATGCAAATATCTGGCCTCAAGTCCTCCAGACTGGCCTAATATCAAACTCACAGAGATAACGTCTCACCCTTCGATCGGGGAATCACAAGCTATCGAGGCACCTTTGATATTGAGCGCTCGTTCGCGCGTACGAATGCGTGGAAGGAATTCAAAGTGTTATATTTCAAGCTAAATCAAGGACGCACGATAAGAATTCAAGAATGTGAAGTTTCCTAAAGGTTTCTGCAGCCTCTCGAGGATAAATACAGACGTCTCCGTACCGATCCGCGAGACTCTA
Source organism: Nicotiana glauca (assembly GCA_026770625.1). Lineage (NCBI taxonomy): Eukaryota > Viridiplantae > Streptophyta > Magnoliopsida > Solanales > Solanaceae > Nicotiana > Nicotiana glauca. The sequence goes on along the minus strand of MU671649.1, from coordinate 76,524 downwards.
CTAAACCTGCTCATGACTCGTGAGACCTAGTAACCTAGGCTCTAATACCAACTTGTCACGACCCAAATCCCAAACCTGGTCGTGATGGCCCCTCTCGTGGAAACAAGGCCATCCAGTCATCCCAATTCATCCTTTAAAAATAATTATTTAATGCAATTATAGTGCAACATGGTTTAATAATACCAAATAGCGGAAATATATATAAAAATATGCAGAAATCCAACCCATCTCAGTCCGACTGGGGCGTCACAAGTCATGAGCATCTAGAAAGATCTGTAATACAACTATAAAGCCTATAATACATAGAATAAAATCTGAAATCGAGAGGAAGAAATCCGGTGCCGCGAATGCTGGCGATCACCTTGCTCAGCTACGATAGCAAATTCCCAACCTACTCAAACCCGCTACCGGGTAAACCAATACCCGCATCTGCACGCAAGGTATAGAGAGTAAAGTGAGTACTCCGACCCAATGAGTAATAAAAATAAATACAGTCCGAAGATAAGAAAACACAGTAAATACACAAAGTAAGCTATAATCCAAATATACAACAATGTATGGAACTAAACAACTGAGCAATAATTAAAAATACAAATGCATGAATGCAATGCAATGCATATGATGGTACATTCCAGTACCCACTGCGGCGCGCAGCCCAAGCTACCCATAATCGTTTAACGTCGACGGCGCTCACTGGGGGTGTGTATAGACTTCGGAGGGGCTCCTACAGCCCAAGCGCAATATCAAGCCATCTCGTGGCATCAATCAAATCCTGGTCGGTCATTGTTACCTGACCCATTTATATCATATAGTGTCATTGTTACCATTGTTTCAAGTTCCTGCTGCGGCGCGCAGCCCAAGCCACCCATGATGTTTCAAGTCATATCACACAGTACCATTGTTACCACTGTTTTAAGTCACTGCTGCGGTGCGCAGTCCGAGCCACCCATAATCGGACAAAAAAACATCATAAACCCCATGGGCATTTATAAAACAGTAGTTCTCAGCCCAAAATAACATTTAAAATATCATTTGAGTTTTCAAAACTTAGAAAATATGGATGAGTTTGCAAAACAGTATTTAAAACCTTGGACTGAAACCAAATGATATGCAAGTCATGCTAAATCAGTAATATCAATCCCCGAAGGATTCTACAAGTCGGCACAAGGTCCCAAACATGGCATCCAGCCCAGTAAATATCAATAAAGTATGTGTATAAATCACCAGTATAGTATAAATATCATGCGGGATGGACCAAGTCACGATCCCCAATAGTAACCGACCCCGCACTCGTCATGGAGTGCGTGTCATGCCTTAATATAGCGTTATGATGTGAAAATCCGGGGTTTCAAACCCTTAGAACAATATTTACATCTATTACTCACCTCTAGCCGGCCAAATACTACTCTGCGATGCCCTTTCCTTTTGTATCGACCTCCTCGCGCGTCGAATCTGGCCAAAACCACAACGAATACATCACAATAGGCTAAGGGAATATAACCCAATCGAAAAGACTCAAAAAATATCCCACGTCTTGAAATCCAGAAATTTTTACATCAGAATGTTCCTTATCTCGCCACGAGTCTATACATACCAAATTCACAAGAATCGGAGTCCATTTGGCCCCTCAAATTCCAAATTTAGAATTTCAATCTCAAGCCCTAATTTCTTATAATTTGGCTATGTTTTCATGGATTTCTAAGATGATTCTTTAATAAAAATCATATATTTAACTCATAAAACTTACCTCCAATCTATCTTAGTTGAAACTCCCTTCAATCCCCGTCCAAAAGCTCTCAAAATAACTAAAAATGGTGGAGAAATGGGGTGTTTTCGCGAATGAAATGTAAACATTCTGCCCAGAATTTTTTCGGAATTACTGTTCACCCCGTGTTACTGTTCACCCGTGTGTACTGTTCACGGGGTACTGTTACGGGGTACTGTTCACGAATATTGTTACGGGGTACTGTTCACGGCACTATTTACGGATACTGTTACGGGAAACTGTTCATGGATACTGTTCATAACTACTGTTCACTGTGCTGTAAAAAAAATTGCAGCAGCTTTATTTTCACTAAAAGTGTTATAACTCCATCATACGAACTCAGAATTCGACGATTATTGTTCCTATGAGTTACAAATAATAATACGAACCTATTTCTTCAATCGAAACACAATTAGGAGCTCGTTAGCTTGGTGAGATATCCATTTCGCTCATTAAAAAATTAACTCATGTTTCGCGTCAAAAACCCAATCGCGACTTGATGAAATTAGACCAAACTTTCCATATCAGTCCTATAATTCATTATCAAAATTCTGGAAGTCTCGAAATCGAATTTCGGTCTATAGAACTAAAAATGAATCTTTGGGTCGTTACACGCTTATGCTCAAAACGGCAAAAATCTTCCAAAAACTCTTCCAAAACTTATTCGAGCCTCATGGGACCCCGAACAATCATGCCAACATAATTCATAACATCATTAAAACCTTTTCCAATCATCAAAATACCTCAAACAACATCATATTACCGAAAACTCATCGAATTCAAGCCTAAGTTTTTTAAAACTTCCGAAATACACTTTCGATAAAAAATCGGACCAAACGATGTCCGAATGACCTGAAATTTTGCACACACATCCCAAATGACACAATGAAGCTACAAAACTATCGGAATTTCATTCTGACTCTCGGATCAAAATCTCACCTATCAACCGGAAATCGCCAAAATACTAACTTCGCTAATTCAAGCCTAATTCTATACCGGACCTCCAAAACCACTTCCGATCACACTCCTAAGTCACAAATCACCTCCCGGAGCTAATCGAACTATCATAATTCACATTCGAGCCCTCTAACTCATAAGTCAACATCCGGTTGACTTTTCCAACTTAAGCCTTCTTAAAAGAGACTAAGTGTCTCATTTCTTATAAAAACCATTCCAAATCAACCTAATTACACAAGATACGGATAATGAAGCATAAAGAAGCTGAAAATGGGAAAAACGGGGCGGTTACTCATAAGACGACGGGTCAGGTCGTCACACCCATGCTTTCGATCTATTATGGAAATGAGCCCAAAGGCTGATTGTAACCAGAGTTCGAACAATCACTCCCATACTCGGGGACTGTTGTCCATAAAATAAACTTGAACAGATCGAACTATTGAACGTCGAGGGCATAAGACCTCTTAGGCAAACCTCGAAATTTAAAGGTCGCGGCCATACCCACTTGGGGACTATTATCTTAGGCAAGGCTGGATAACTTGAGAATGCGAGCTCACTAGGCTACACCCGAAATAAAAGGCTACAACCAATTCAATGCGATTTGGAGACGTCCAAAATTCGTAACAAATATAGGCCTTCGAAAAAGAAAAAATTCTTTCACAACCGATTCTAAAAGCTACCCTCGGCAGAATGTTAAGCTTAAAAGTATTTTTGGGAGAAAACTTTGGTAACACTGAATCCCAATAACGCCTTAGCCCAGAAGGGCAATAAAGGCATGGTTTGTTCGAACCCTCGAACAGAACCTTATTATTTTGTGCTAACGCATTCCAACCTTTGTGAATACATGTAGTAAAACAAAGGAAAAATTTTAAAGCCAAAAAGGGGCCAAAAGCCTTATATATAAACTATCTTTTTACAAAGGCCATATTGACCAATTACAAAATTTACAAAGGCCTAAGAGCTACTTTTACTTCGAGTTCGAGAGATCATTCTCACTCTACTAGAAAGCCTAGGGGCTACCTTATTTTGAGTTCGAGCAGGTCCTCACTCGATCATTAAGCTTAAGGGCTACATAAGCTCAAGTTCGAATAATCATTTGGGGTCCATCGATTAGAAATGGTCGAGGGAAATGCTTATTATCGGTCCTTACCATCCCAAATCTTGGACCCTCGAATACAACTTCATAATCTTATGCTAAGGCATTTTGACCCTTACATGAATTAACAAAAAGACAACATATTCAAAAGCCATGGAAGGGAAAAAAGTTTCATATATTCATCAAAATCTTTTTACAAGGGCATAACGGCCCGATAGAAGTTCTTTAATCTTTACAAAAGACCAAAGCGGCCTCGATACAAATACCAAAACTATTTAAATGCCTAAGTGGCCTGGTCATCTCCATCTCCGGGAGTGGCATCTCCGCCCTCAGGGTCTTCTGCACTTTTAGATTCGCTCAAGCTTTCAGATTTGTCATCATCATCGGGATAAGCTAATTTCTCAGCCTCAGCTTCAAGTTTCAAGCTTCTTAGCATTCTCGATCTCGGTTAAAAAATCAAATGCCTGAGCAAGTATATCTTCAAGAGTCTCCCTCCGAGACTGGAATTTGGTGTGCTTGGCAACCCAATTTGCTCAAACTTGAGCAGCTTCAGCGACCTCATTTGCTCATACCTGAGTAGCTTCGGCATCGTCCCGGTAAACAGCCACCACTACATCAGCATCGGCCTTGGTTGCTTCAACCTTCGATTTGGCCGTTTCGAGCTCTGTGACCAGCTTCTCCTGATTGGAAATTGCTGAACCCAACTAATATTAGAGCTCCTCTATTTTATTGACTTGCACCAAGGTTTTTTCTTTCATGCTTTAGAGTTGGATTTCAGCCGAGGCCAGTTGAGCCCAGATAGTCTCCTTTTCTGAGGAAAGGCATTCCATATTCTTTTTCCATGCTTCGACCTCAGTTTTCACTGCGTCTACCTCCTCTCGTAGTTGTACGGTCACATCAAGCTTTTGTTAGACCTGCGGGTTCGAACCATTAGCCACCACGCCCAAGTCACCGTCATTAACTTCAAAGATTCTTTTTACCTGTTCAGCTAGTTCGACATATTATTTTTGAGTCGTTTCTAGCTCAGCACGGAGGCCTTTAAATTCCCCTTCTCTTTGATCACTGAGAAGCTTGAAGACATATTTTTCCTTAGTAAGCCCTCGGACCTCGGCCTTATATCGGCTCCGCTCCCCTCAGGATTGGAGGAAAGCCTCATGATGAAGTACTAAAGCCTACAAACATAGAAAAAAGAGTTATATAAAGGGAGAAAATTATAAATACAAAAATTTATATCGATAAGGAAATTTGGGATTACCCGGTTTAGAGCATGTTGGGCTTTGTTGAAAAGACAGGGTGCTTCCACCTCATTCATCTTGGCTTGGTCTTCTTCAATGACCAAGCATCAGATATAGTTAGCCATCCTTACAGGGGCAAAAAGAACCTGAGCATCCTTCGGGAATAAGATGATAATTGATCGCTTATGCCAGGAATCGACACTGGGGGCCGGAAACTGATTGGTCAGTTTAAAGCTCGAGGAAGCCTCGCTCAAGCTCTTCCTCGCTACATCTAAGTCAACCAGATCGGTGACGTCTTCGACTTCAACAAAATAGCCACAAAAAGGGTGGCTTCTGCTCCATGGACCCCTTCCACATGGCAAGTCTCCAATGCCTGAGCTTCATGCATCATCGACTTAGTGAATTAAGGAAATGAGAGGGAATCTTCAATATCTATCACCCCAAGTAAATCTTTTGGGTCATCGTCTTCATCTCGGGAGGCCTCGAGCATGGTCTCTACACCATCATCGATTGCCTCCTCGATAGCCTTCTCACCTCGAGGTGAAGTGTCTTCGAATCTTTCTTGCTCAGGGACTTTGATCGAGGCTTCCCCCTCAACCTCGTCAATTTGAGGCAGAGCAGTTTCGGCTCCCGCCGGCTCAGTAGTTCCTTGAATCTCGGTGCCAGATCACATATGGGCCACCAACCCAGAGTCTTCTTCTTCTTTGGCATATTCCCTCAGTTATTGGACTGTTTTCAAAGCTAAAGGGATGATGTTACCCTTCGGTTTGCTGGTAGTTTTCTTTTTGGGTTTCTGCCCCTCAGAGTTTGTGGAAGTCGAAGCCCTCTTCCTTTTTTTCTCATATGTCAGATTCGAGACAGATGGTCGGAGAAGGATTTCTTCATCACTAGACAGTGTCCTCATCATCACCTCCTTCTCGAGACTTTCAAAAGAAGATAAATGAGTAAGTTTGGATAAATATTCGAATAGTGGTCAAATCATTAAGTTAGGAAGAAAATTTTACCATGACTACTAGCCTCCTATCGACCCTTCTCCAAATCACGCCATGCGCGCTCAGCATGTGTCGACTGTAATATTAAGCTCCTTACCCAGTCTTCGAGATTGGGAACCGCACCCGGCATCTAGGCAATGATTACATCAAGTAAAAAACTGATAAGAAAGGGTGAAAAACAAAGGCAATGAACAGAAATTAAGGATGGAATTATACTTACGCTTTATATTCCATTTCTCAGGAAATGTCATACTCTCGGCCGGGATCAAGTCTGAGGTATTCACCCGAACAAATCGGCCCATCCAGTCTTGATTTTGTCCTCATCTATGCTCGAGAAAGGTGCCCTGGTGGCCCGACGTTGAATCTTTATTTTTCCTTCTCGATAGAGCCAGAGGCTATATGGGCATGAGATGGCCGAGGGTGAAGGGAAACCCATCAACTTTTCTTGTGAAGAAACGAAGTAGTATCACTACCATCCAGAAGGTGGGATAAATCTAACCAAGGGTCACCTCATATTTCTTGCATAAAATTATGATAATCGAATCCAAGGTACCAAATGTAAAGGGGTAAGTGTAAACACTTAAGAAACCTTCCACGTGGGTGGTGATTGATTCTTCTGGAGCAGGCACCACCACATATTCTTTACCTAGTTGTATTTTTTTTTTAAAAATGGGAGAGGAGTTTTTCTGTTATCGAGTATATATATACCTAGATACCGGATCACATTGTCCCGCCACCGAGGAAGTCTTTTCAACCTTGAAATTAGAATCGAGGACACACCCTCCATGAAAGAACTCTTCAGGGCATGGCTCTGCCACTGTTTCCTCACCGGCCGACTGTAACGATGAATCGGTCTCCTTTTGTGGAACAATTTTTGAAGTCTTAGCCATTTTTGCTTTTCTAAATGGAGAATAATGGAAAATGGGAAGAAACGCTTGGTATTTTGTGCTGAAACGGGCGAAGAAACACTATAGATCTAAGAATACAATGATTTGAGAAAGGAAAAGGATTTTGAGGGTGAAAGCAAAGAAGAAGCAAAGTTTGGGCAAAAGAAGAAAGATACACTTATAGGTTTAAGAGGACGGTTCAAATCTGGTAGTGGCCGACTGACTGACACGCATTAAATGCCTAGGAAATTATACCAACGAGACGTTTCGATTACCTTTTGCGTATGTCGTGATGATTGATGGCTCAAATTATTTCTTGTTATTACTCTCCAAAAAATAAGGGGACTATCTCTATACGGTCAAAATTAGACTTGCCCCTTTTTATGCGACTGATCGAGGTTGGAGCATGATTAGTCGAGGATAGGCTTAGATTTATATCAAGCTATGATGCAAAATTAGGTTGTCAAGCTCAAGACACTGAGACAGAATAAGCTCGAGACCCTGAGACCGACCAAAATCGAGACCGACCGAGATTGAGATCGAGCAAGATCGAGACCTAATAAGATGGAGATCGAGGAAAGCTTACTATTTTGAATAACTAAAAGATGAAATATCTGGAACCGGACGAGGATCACGACGCAAATCCCGGCACGTATCAAAAAGAGACCGATTAATTAGCCAATCATGGAATTTGCTATTATATTTAGAATTGTACCAAGAGTAGGACTCTCCTACTATATAAAGGGGGTCTGATGATTTTTAGAGGGGATCATATTCACGTTACATAAAGCAATATACTACTTTTCTCTGAAGCTTTCAACATTCTGTTACTTTGTTCTTATATCAACTGAAGATCAAATTCGAGGGCCAATGCTACTTGATTTATTTTGTTTGATTTAATTCCTATTTACTATCAATTTCAATATCGATTTACGTTTATGCTCAGTTTGTGCCAAGTAAAATTATGTATCCTTAAAATCATAATATAAATTCAATTGTTTAAAGAATGAATGGAAATTGATCTGACAACAGCTAGGCAAAATTCGTCTCTTTCCATCTCTATGTTCACTAAACTTGCATCCTTTCTTGCTTTTATTTATCTGTTTTTAGGGTAAACAATTGCATAATGTTGTGTGATTAAATAAAAAAACTAATATTCATTTTGAATACCGAATACCAAAGATGGATTTAAATTGCTCATATTGCATTATTGGATTCTCAATCATATGCATATTGGGGATTTAAGCCTTAAACTCATTGTATAGTTAAAATTATAGGTTCAAATTCAATACTTGTTGAGAATGTAATAAGGTTTAAAAATAAAATCCATAAGTTACACATTCAGTTGAAGTCATAACCGAGAGGCCGCATCCATCCTTGTTCTCGAAGCACAACCAATTATTAGCTCATGACCCATGTGCCTTAGTCACTTCATGATTAAATTTAAAGCTCTTTAAGCTATGAAACTCTAATATTTAAGTTGATCGAGGGAAATGACTTGTAGCTAGGGTGGTGTATAATATGGTAAATACATAATTATTATATTGGAATCAAAAATTTTCGTATATGGTATTCGATATTTTGGTATTTGGTATCATATTTGTTTTAAGTTTTTAAAATAATTTGATATTAGGTATGATATTTGGTATTTAAAAGAAATATCGAAATGCCGATATTGTACCGAAATGTATACTAAATTACATATTATAGATATTATTGATTAATATACTAAGTTACGCAATACTTTTTTTGGCATTCATGTTGAGGTTGTGTGATGACCGAAAAGGTCATCACTTGATTTACGAGTAAATTCTATGTTCCGAGGTCTTAGAAGCCTTCAATTTCCTCACCTTGGATTACGTGCGCGATCTAGGCGTGTATCCAGAATGCTTTTATGTGGAAATGTGATGAAAATATTAATTTGGCCTTTAAAATTGAATTTAAGTTGACTTCGATCAATATTTTGGGTACACGGATCCAGACCTGTGATTTGACGGTCTCAGAGAGTCCACAGGAAAATATACGACTTGGGCGTATGGCCGGAATAGAATTCCGAGGTCCCAAGCCCGAGAAATGATTTTTTGAAAAAATTATTTCACTGAAAATATAAGAGTTTTTGAAAATTTGATTATATTTGAAATTTATGGTATCAGGCTTGTATTTTGGTTTCGGAACCCGATACAGGTCCAATATGACATTTAAGATGCGTCTGTGAAAATTTGGTAAGAAACAAAAGTCGTTTGATGTGATTCGGACCCGTATTTGTGAAGTTTGAAACTTTAAAAGTTTTGAGATTTTTCTTAGATTTCTATGCTAAATTTGTTATTTTGGCAATTTGATTACACAAGTAAGTCCGTAGGATATTTTTGAGGAAGTGTACATGTTTGGTTTGGAGCCCCAAGGGCTCGGATGAGTTTCAGATAGGCGTCGGTGTGTTTTTGGACTTAGAAAATCTGGCATTTTTGTTGTTTGCCGGTGTCCAGGTTTTTGTGCTATGCAATCACATAGGAAGGTTCGCGATCACATAGTGTACTCTCAGGGGGACCTATTTTATGCTATGCAATCGCATAGGAAGGTTCGCGATCTCATAGAGTTAATTTTGGGTGTCATCATTTATTCTATGCAATCACAATGGTAGGTCCTGGAAACAGCCGAGGGTCTCCTGGAAACAGCCTCTCTGCCCACGGGGTAGGGGTAAGGTCTGCGTACATATTACCCTCCCCAGACCCCACTTGTGGGATTATACTGGGTTGTTGTTGTTGTTGTTGTAATCACAATGGTAGGTCCGCGATAACATAGAGTTAATTATGAGGGTCATCATTTGTTCTATGTGATCGCATAGGTAGGTCCGCGATATCATAGAGTTAATTCTAGGGGTCATCATTTGCTCTATGTGATCGTATATATAGGTGTGTTCGCGATATCATAGAGTTAATTCTGGGGGTCACCATTTGTTGTATGCGAACGCATCCAATCGTGTGCGAACACATATGTTCCCTGTCGAGTTATTTTAAAACAGTAGCAAAATGAGATTTCTTCAAAACTTCATAACTTTTTCACTTAAACTCGAACTTGGCGATTTTTAAAGAGGAATTTCACCACAAAACCATAGGTACGTGTTCTTAGACTTATTTTCTTCAATTTTTATTAACACCCATTAGATTTCTAGGCCTAAATCATATTCTTAAGGGTAAAAAATTGGGGGTTTGGGTAGAGTTAGGGCTTTTTGAATAATTAAAATTTAGACCTCTTTTTGGGGTCGGATTCCGAAACTAATTACATATTCGGGCTCGTGGGTGAATGGTGATCGGATTGTAGTCCGAACCTTGTATTTTGACCAAGCGTGCCCGAGGTCAATTTTAGCTTTTGGGAAAATTGATAGAAAACCTATAATTTAGCATTGGGATTGAATTATTTAGCATTTATTGATGTTGTTAAATTAATTTGGACTAGATACAAGTAATTAAGAGGCGAATTCTAAAGGAAAAAAACAGTGTTTGAGGCTTGAGCTGGCCGTGAAAGTTTTAGGTAAGTGTTTGGTCTAACCTTAGCTTGAGGGATTAGGAGTTGTGACTTATTTGTTACGTGTTAACTGCGGAGTACAACGTATAGGCATGGTGACAAGTATTTATACATCGGTGTCAAGCATGCCCGTGAGTCTTGTATGGTAATTTTTATGACTCAGTTATGGTTTATTCGTGCTTCATATGAGAATTATATTATTGTTCCCTTGCCGGTATATTGTTGTGATATTATTGTTCTTTTGCCGGGATGTTGTTGTGATACTATTGTTCCATTACCGGGATGTTGTTGTAATATTATTGTTCCCTTGCCGGGATGTTGTTATAATGCTATTGTTCTCTAGCTGGGATTCTTTTATGATTGGTGTTGATAAATAAAATGGGAGCGGGTTGCACGCCTGCAACAGTAATATATGAAATGGGAACGGGTTGCACGCTTGCAACGGTAATATATGAAATGGGATCGGATTACATGCCTGCAACGGTATTACATGTGTACTTGTTTCTTATTTTCTTATCTTTTGCTAGTAATTGATTTATGACGTCCCTTATATTTCTCTATTAATTTATGCAATTATCTGATATACCCCACATCATGTTTCCCCTCCTACCTTTAAATGTGAATATCTGCTTTTATTTTTCGCTCTATATGATTTAACTACACAGGTTTATTTGGTAGTGTGGTTCTAACCTCATCACTACTTCGCCGAGGTTAGGATAAGCACTTACTAGCACATGGGGTCGGTTGTGCTGATACTACACTCTGCACTGTGTGCAGATACTGATACCGGAGCGTTTGGACCGCATGAGGGTGCTGCCTTCAGTCCATTCAGGCGACCCGAGGTAGTCCTGCAGACGGCCGTAGGCCTTGGCATCTTCTTCTATCATTTCTCTTTTTACTTATTCAGAGACAGGTTTGTGTAAGTCTATTCAGACCTTGTTTGTAGCATTCTTAGATAGTCCGTGACTTATGACATCAAATTTTGGATAGTATTGTACTTCAGATATGTAGCAGTATTTGGTTGAACTATTAAGATTTCGTCTTTCGCATTTCTGGATATTTAATTTATTCCGCTGTTTGATCACTTATTACTTTGGAATTGTTGAGCATGCTTAATAAAAAGGTAATGATTTAATAATATTCGGCTTGCCTAGCTTCGACGAGTAGGAGCCATCATGACTCCCGATGGTGGAAAATTCGGATCGTTACAGGTTGGTAGTAAAGCCTATGTACTAATTTAGGAAAATGGGGGAATAAGGTAGGATGCAAATTTTAATTCTTAGTCTCTAGGTTGCCAAGCAGTTTAACATAACATTTCAATAGTTTTGGGGTGTTTCTTACTCTGTTACTCTTGTATTGTTGTTGCATATGTTGGATTAGTCCTTGTTATATTCTCTAATTTTGACAATTAATATTAAGCAAGTGAAATGATATTTTCAACGATTAAAATGTATTATTTTATTTACCTATTTTCTCTTAGTTGATACATGGTTTTGGACAAAGACTTTGTCAACAGTCTGGTTAGGGGTGCGCATAAAATCCGAAAAATCGAACAGAATTAATTTGGTATTTCGGTTTCGGGTTTTTTCTGTATTTCGGTTTATTTCGGTACAAAAATTTTGGTATTTCGATAATTCGGTTCGATACACGATATTAGATTTTTGATATTTCGATATTTCAGTATACCGAAATACCGAAATACGGTATTAAAAGCATTGATTAGTTTGTCGGCTACTTGATTTATAACCCGCAATTTTCAAACTATCGTCTTTGTAACTTTCACCAACCAGCCGCTGCAGGACGAAGGAATCACGGTTCTACTGTCCATGCTCGCCGAGCTAGGGTACACAATTGTTAACTGACCGAAACAAAGTAGATTCCTAACGTAGATAAAAATGGTAAAACTACATTCCTCAAAATTCCTAGACTAAATAAAAGAAATACTACATTTCAGGAAGGAATTAAACTTTTCTCAATTCCTGATTTACCTTTCCAAGAGAGGAATCAAATTGGCTTCCTTTACAATGGAAAGTTAAAGGCTCAGCTTTAAGCCGTGCAAATGCCAAAATATATGAGAAGAACGGTGAAGATATACATAGAGGTTAGCCAGAGGGTAAATTTTTACGCAATTTGTCTGTGTTAAATCGTATTTTGGACATAACATAGTGATTTCAAGAATTAATGGAGGTCAATATGTGTTAGCACAATGATCAATATGGATTACATTAGTTAATGGAGTGGGGGAGATAATAAAGATTTGGTTTAAATCGAAACCGTACCGAACAAAAGTAAGAAATACCGAACAATATCGAAATATTTTTGTACGGTATTTGGTATACACAATTGATAAATCGAATATGGAAATACCGAATCGAAATACCGAATGCCCACCCCTAAGTCAGGTGAGTTTAGAATGCTTTCATTGAGTATTTAATTAAGAATATTACAATCTACGACTCTATAAACTAGTTATATTTAAGCCGAATAAACCAAAATTACCGAACCTAATAAACTGAAACCGCAAGGAGAAAAGCCTAACTATACCGAATGTAATTAAGTATGGTATTTGTATAGCATTTTAAGAAATCGAATACTGACATACCGAACTGAAATAACTAAAAATCATATCGTACCGACCGACGAGCACCGTACTTTTAGCCAAGGTTGTGTTTGGCTTGGCATGACAAGAGTTATTAATTTTCTTTTACGAAAAGTCCTTTTTTGTAAGGATGTCAATTTCGATAAGAATTAGAAAAATAATTTTCTTCACTTATTGGAGGATTTTTTACAACATTTAACTTTTGAACATATTATTAATCTCGACTGCTCAAAAGTTTCAAATGCTCTCTAATTTACTAATATTATTAATATTTATTATATTTATATGTATTTTTTTTACTCACCGACCAAATATTTAGAATTATTTTTTATAAAATATTTTCTAGGAATACACATTTTTTCATGGAAAATGACTTCGGCATACTAAGCACACAATAAATAAAATTTATACTTTACATCAATTACTAACTCATCAAAAACAATGAAATTAAAATACCTTGTAAATTATTAGGTTTGAATTAAGTGAAAGAAATCAAATGGAATTAGTTATTAGTACGTTTTACTTTCAAATCTAATTCTCAAAATTTCATTTTTTTCACATTGGGTCCTCAAAAATCTCAAATTATCTTTTATCCAAATCTAGAAACAAAACAGTATTTTTCAACACTTCTACAGTTCGCTTCTGTCAGCTCGTACCCCCGATTGTCAGCTCCTCTTCCTGCAAAAAGAAAGATTTTCTCTAAAAAAGGGTGCCAAGTTTTCCAATATTTCTTACAGATCCGTCGACCCTATTTCTCTGCTACAATTTCAAGATTTTCTTTGCTGTAAGTATTTCAGAATGTTGTTAATAAAATTAAGCTGTATGCTATGCGAATCACACTTATTGAAGTAATCAATCAAATTGGGATTGGCTATACGAATCCTCCATAGGTATCTTGCTCTGTGGGGATATTTATATTAAATGGTATTGTGAAATTGACAATCTGCTACTGAATTAAAATTGTATGTACTGAGATTTAGGATGAAATTGCATATACGGAGCTGAATTATTTGCCGCTGCCTGAAGGAAAACTGGATTTTTATCTGAAATTAAATGGGTTTACTTGACTATTCTTTTCAGCATTATATGGTGTGATTCTAACAGTAATTATTTGCAAGTATTGGAATGAAAAGGGCAAGAGAGCAGCAAAATGGTATAGAGGATATAGTTAGTTGATCCCAACTAGTATGGGATTGCGACGTAGTTGATTATTTACTGGTTGAAGGTGCTAAACATAAGCATGTAACCCAAAGCTGGCTAAATAATTGAGAAAAGCTTTGAGATATTTCGAGCTATCAATGCTAGAGGAAGTCACTTTGAATTGGGGTAATCTCCAATTAGTTTATATTAAAAATTCGAATATGGAGGCTACACAAGTTTTTTCCTCCCAATTGAGGACCTTTAAGTGTACTTTAAAAACATCATTGGCTTCCGTAGCAGAACCAACTACCAGCATTGTTATCTGAACACTTTACTACTTGAAAATGGACCTTAATTGTTAAATTTTCTAATTCAACCTACAGTTATAGAGCACTGTGGTGCAAGGTTTTTTTTTTTTTTTTTTGAGAAGGAGCAAGGTTTTGCTTTTCTTAAAATTGTGCCTGTCATATTAAGTTGTGCTTATCTGCACCTTGCATCTCTACGAGCTATGCTATACTGAGGTAATGAAAGTTACGATGTTAAATTTGGCTGACCAAGATTATATTCATGTTCCAATCATAACCGAATTTAATCATCTTTAATTTGGCTTCAAAATTTAAAAGACCTGTTATGAATTAAGTTTGCAAACAAACATTCAATCAAATCTGTTAGGTTTTTCCACTCCTTTTAAGGTCCCATCTCTAAATGATTTCTTCTTCCTAATGGAACTTTAGGAAAAGTAGTGCACTTATTCCTCTGAAGTAGGGAAAGAATGCACTCATCAGTCCACAAATACACTTTAGTCAGACATATAATAGCCTTGTGAAAGCCACACGCTTGTTAGGCACCCGCTAATCACAATACACTTTGAAATATCACTATAGCTGAAGTAAATTGATAGCTGCTTAACATGTTTTGGATTGGTACTGAATTATGTAGTAGAATATTGACTTTGAATATGCCTGCTCTTACCCTAGTCCAAACCCTTTGGTTTAACATATCTTTTCTGCTATGAAACTAGCAGTCCTCTAATTGTAGGGAAGTTATCTCTCGTTTGAAGAAACAATGGCATCACCGTCAGATCACAAGGCTACCATCATTGATGGTAAAGCAATTGCTCAAACTATTCGTTCTGAGATTGCTTCTGAAGTCCGACTCCTTTCAGAAAAGTATGGCAAGGTTAGTTCCCAGACATGTGTATCTGCATGCTTAAGCGAATGCATGTACACTAAATTTCCTATTAATCTGGTAATTACATCGTGGATTATGAAGATAATTCACAGACTATTTGCATGCCTTAATGTGTATATGATGTATTTGAATTTTGAAGCTGGTCAAGCAATGTTCTTAATCAGAAAGTGTATTTTTTCATGGCTCACGCGGAATTCAAATATCCAAGTTTATTGTTAAATTCAGGTCCCTGGGTTGGCAGTAGTCATTGTAGGAAATAGGAAGGATTCTCAAAGTTATGTGAATATGAAGAGAAAATCTTGTGCTGAGCTTGGCATTCAATCTTTTGACATAGATCTTCCAGAGGACGTAGCTGAAGATGAATTGATTAGCAAGGTCCACGAGCTGAATGCTAATCCTGATGTACATGGTTAGTTATTGGCGATAGTAGGAAGTAAATATTTCTGCTTTTGCTTTGTTATACTTATGTTGTTTGAGTGGGGAAATTTAGCCTTGTTTGTCTGTACTTAGTTTGCACATATTGCAGATGTTAATTTGTCATCCATGCTCCTACTTTTATTTTTGTACACAACCAGGTTATTTTTAGCCAACATTGTCCATGCCTGGATATTTAGTCAAGAAGAAAATCTTAAGGTCCTAGCTATTCAGGCTCAATGCAAAATATTCTGAATGAAATTGCTCTGTTGGACAAACTCAATCGTGTTAATTGTTGGCAACATAGTGGCATCTATAGTAACCAGCCATTTATGCAACCTGCATATTGCTTTATGACGTTGGTCCTACATAATCAGTTAGTATATTAAGTGTATTTGACACATTGTGAAAATCCTCAGATCAGATCGCATATCTAATATGCTGTGTCTGAAAGGTACCACCTATCTAATATCTCATTCCTACACTTTTACTTCTGTAGTTCTGACTTCAACTTGGCTAGAGCTTACCTGCTAGACACTCCTATACATATAGGTGTCTGCTGCTGCTGCTGCTGCTACTCTATTTGCACCGCTTCTTACCATGACTTTTTTTAAGTAGGTTTCACCTTGTAGAATCTCTTATATTCTCACTCAGCAGATGGGGTTTTTGCGAGTTTTTCCCGACTGCCACTGAGATGTTTCTTATCTTTTTTTTTTCTCTTTTTCCTTGAGTTAGCATTTCCCCTCTTGGTTTATTGGTAATGCTCCACAATTATATTGTTGAGAAGAAAATGTGTGGGGTAGAATATCAAATGACGCATAACAAAGACAAGTGAACTAAAGGCACTCTGTGCATTGCTACAGGTATACTGGTACAGCTTCCGTTACCAAAACATATTAATGAAGAGAGAGTTCTAGGTGAAATCAGTCTGGAAAAGGATGTAGATGGCTTTCATCCTCTGAATATTGGCAAGCTTGCAATGAAAGACAGACAACCTCTGTTCCTCCCTTGCACGCCTAAGGTAATTCTGAGAACAACTAATATTTTTGTTATGGAAGATCGAAACATCCAGTTCTCTAATTCTCCTGCCTTATTTAAGAATTAATGTTCAAATCTATCCTATCTATATACAACCATTTGTTGTTGTCTTCTAAAAGCACCCTATCTGGTCTCTGGTAAACAGGGATGCATCGAGCTTTTACATCGGAGTGGGATTAGCATAAAGGGGAAGAATGCAGTTGTGGTTGGTCGAAGTAACATTGTTGGATTACCAGTGTCTCTGCTCCTTCTGAAGGAAAATGCCACTGTTACTATAGTTCACTCGCGCACCAAGGAACCAGAAAAAATCGTTCGTGAAGCAGACATTATTATTGCTGCTGCGGGGCAAGCTATGATGGTAACAAGGAGCATTCATTTCTCCCTTCTCACCCTCCTTTTTGTAATCATTTTGCTTCTATTAATAATTCTTTGTTTACTATTCCCTTGCAATAGAGTTTTCTCAATGAAATATAACCCTGCTAATGGCAGTAAGAAAACCATTCAGCAAGTGCTGACTTTATTCCATAATGACTGGCCTCTGAACCAAGTTGCTGTCTTATTTTCAGATCAAAGGCAGCTGGATCAAACCTGGTGCTGCAGTGATTGACGTAGGGACAAATGCTGTTGATGATCCTACGAGGAAGTCAGGATATAGGCTTGTTGGAGATGTCGATTTTCAGGAAGCATGTAATGTAGCTGGATGGATAACTCCAGTTCCGGGAGGTGTAGGACCGATGACTGTTGCAATGCTTCTCAAGAATACCTTGGATGGAGCTAAACGAGTTATCGAGAAGTAAACACTTTCTTTAGCTCTTTACACCTACAATAAGATGTCAAGGCTGCTAAGCTGCTGATAGTTTCTTATATTTAAAGAAAACCATACATTTAGAGGTGGCACTTTCAATCGAGAAATAGCAATGAGACTGTTCCTGTGATGTGGAATTCATTTTGGGAATTCAAAGAGCTTCGCAAAATCTAAAGTTTTCACTAGAACTAGTGAAGTTAAGACACTTTATTGCTACGCTAGCCTAAGGTCTTGAACTACAAGATTTTAGCATTTCCTTTTGCAATGTCACTTTGAAAATGCACTACATCTAACAAAAAAAAGATCCTTCTACTACCAACTTCAGAGCCAAAATGTTTTTATAATAATCCTTTTTTCTTTCGTTATTCTTTTCCATGAAGTTATCGGATATGAACTTGTAATAATAATACAATTGTCCTTTGAAACCAACCATCCTCAAGACATATATGTAGTCTAGTGCTATTCTTTTCTCGATAAAGCTTCATCTTCATATGCAAACTTCTATAACCACTTGCTTAATATGGCGTTGGTCAAATATATATATATATATTGGGAATGTATTTAACGTTTCATTAGAGTCTACAAAGCTATTCTTGTTTTATTTTAGGATTTTGGTGTGTGTCTCTGGCTCTCTATTAGTATTACATTTAACTATTAGTAGGATGCCGTTTCTGTTTCCAATTAGCGAAGGGAAGCTTTGCATCAATAATAAAATTGTTTCTTGTGACTTGTAAGTTACGGGTTCGAGTTGTGGAATTGGTTACTTTGGATGTGACCCTTTCCTGAATCCTATGTGAACGCAGGAATTTTGCTACCGAGCTGCCCTTCTCTGTTTTTTCAATTTTTAGGTTTGTATCATGTAATTCACAAGAAAATGGGAGCTAGTATTGGGGATGTGGGGTACAGTAATTGTGATTACTCATTAGGTAGTGAAGTGTTAAGACAATAATTCTCAAATACACTCCCTTTTTTCTTCTTCTACCTTAGTCTTCAGTTCATTTGTTAGAATTAGTCCATCAATCTGAATTTCCAAGAAGTAGAGATCATTGACCCCACAAATAATTTCAACTCCATCTCAGAAAAATCTAATCTTTTCAAGTTATATACTTTATATCACAACTCCACTCTCTAAAAAAAGAAATTCCTTCTCCTGCTCCTCTATCTTGTGTTTCAAGTTCATTTATCAATTAAGTCCTTCAATCTGAATTTCAAAAAGGAGGCGAAAAATCTGATTTGTTTCAACTTTTATACTCTCTATCTCCAACCCCATCTGTTAAAAAGACTCATTTTTTCAGTTCAGTTGTCAATTGGTCCAAAATCTTGTAATTTAAAAATTCGTGAAGGTTTAGTGAAATGAGGGTGGAAGATTCTAATTGGTTTGCGAAATGGGAAGAAGAACTTCCTTCTCCTCAGGAGCTAATGCCTTTATCCCAAACCCTAATCACTCCTGATTTAGCATTAGCTTTTGATATTTAAAACCCCAATAGTCCGCTTCCCAAAACCCGCCACCAACAACACCAGCAGGGTACTCTACCAGTAGGAGTTCATACACCTTCATCGCACCCTAACTCATCAGCCGAGTTTGACTCGGCCGAGTTGGGTGGCACACTGGCACTGCAGGTTCATGGGGCGTTGATGAACCTGCCCGCACCTTAAAAAGGTCAAGGCTTGTGTGGAACCACAGCTCCACAAGAGGTTTGTTGATGCAGTTGCTCATTTGGGGATCAAGAATGCTGTCCCCAAAACTATAATGCAGTTGATGAGTGTAGATGGCTTAACTTGTGAGAATGTGGCTAGTCATTTGCAAAAGTATAGGCTATATTTGAAACGTATGCAGGGACTTTCTAATGGTGGCAGTGGCAATGGGAATGGCAGTATACCGGGTTTATTCGGGGGAGGGATGGTGGATACAGCAACAGATCAATTGTTTGCTAGTTCGCCAGTGCCTCCACATTTTTTGTATCTGGGGAGGGGTAAGTCTGACCAGTATATGCCGTTTGTGCCAGTGGAAGCAATGCAGCATCATCATCAGATGGCTGCAGTTGTTGGACACCCTCCACAGCTTCAGCAACAGTATAGGCATTTCGGGTCGCCAGCAAACGAGCAGTTTGAGGTTCCATTCTTGTCGTAGCAGTCACAGCAGCAGGTTCAGAGAATGGGAACATCAGTGCATAGTAGTAGTTCTATGGTGCCATCTTATGTTGAGGATTTGGAATCAGCTACAGCTGCTAATAGGAGAAAGGTTCTTACTTTGTTTCCAACTGGGGATGATTAATATTCAGGGTAACTGTTGATTTGTCATTATGCAATTATCCTGTTAATTTGGCTTATGGATATATCTGGAAACTGTCTTCTTTATAATACCTGAGTCTTTGATTTAGAACCTTTTATTGGATAAGTGGTGTTTCAGTTTTTAGTATCTCTTTTGTATTGGTCCTTATAAGACTATAAATCCACTTTCCAGCCTATTGCAATCGCATGATTTGGATCACGATCGCGGAAATCTGCCCCTTCCTCCTTTGTGTTCGCATTCCCCTTTCGCGTAATGTAAAAACAAATCCTAAATGCAATGTATGATACTTTTTGGTATTTTTCATGATTTAAATAAATCTTAAACATGCACAAAATGCAAACAATTTAATAAAATTCTACAAAACTTCCTAAAAATGGAATTTTTTTTAAGAAAAGTCTATTTTCTTGGGATTTTATAGGAGTATTTTGTATAGGGCAAAATTACGTGCTCACACCCACCACATCACCAAAATCATGGCATAAATTCCGGAATAGATTTGTATGAGTTAGTACGAATCCGTACTGGGTGGTTAGACAGTTGTTCCAATAAGATTTCTCACTGCACGTAGAAATGTACCTTATTTAGGGTTCCCCTACTATATAATGGGTACCCCAATCATTTGTAACATCATCAATTATTGGAAATAGAATATACTCTCTTACTTTCTTTCTCATTACTCATCAGAATTCTCTCTTAACTTTATTGCTTTTACTTTACTGTTTCTGACCAACCTCGAGGCCATCATAGCTCGATGTCGAGACTTGTTTGAGCACTGGTTTGATCCAAATTACCTCTTTAATTTATACGTTTTACTTCTTGGTTATTAGTTAGTATTGAAGTAAACCACAAACAAATTTAATTGTTACTCGTATTTTCGAGGTAAGCACACCTCTAACTTGTAGTATTTACACGTTGACCCTAGCAACTAACTAATTTCCAATAATATCCATAGCTGGCATTTATTGTTTTCTCTTGCTTGTAAAACAATCACTTCCAGGAGTGAAAAGAATAAAGTATGTGATGCACCAATAATATCGGAGAATGCAATTAACAAATATGTATCTCAAATGATATGGAAGAACTAGTGGAAAATCGTATTGACTGATATATTCATGCCCAACCTTTTTATGTATTGACTAAGAAATTAACTTTGATTGAGATGAAGTAGATTTATTTAAATTTTGACTTAAGGAGAGTGTATCCTATGTAGTAGGTGAATAGATGAGATTACACAACTACAACTACTACCCAGTATAGTCCCACAAAATGGAGTATGGGAAGGGTAATACGTACACAGACTTTACACCTACCCGAAAGGGCAGAGAGGCTGTTTCCAATCGGCCCTCGGCTGTTGAAAAAATCAAGAAAAGAAAAAAAAAGAAAAAAAAAAAGAAAAAGAAAAAGAAAAAGAAAAAGAAAAAGAAAAAGAAAAAGAAAAGAAAAAACAAAAACAAAAACAAAAATAAAAGAGCATTAGTAACTCTAGCAGAAATCACATAAATAATTATCTAAACATAAAAATATAAATTAAATGGCATACGATAATATCGACCAGTAACTACCATAAAGGAGCACAATACAATACACAAGTCAGAACCCTACCAAACCCCCCTAGCCCCGGGAATGAAGTACGAAAAGTTCTAGAAACCCCTATCCTACAACCCTAATACTAGACCTCCACACTTTCCTATCAAGGGCCATGTCCTCGGAAATCCGCATTCTTTCCATGTCCTGCCCTCCCCCCAATACTTCTTAGGCCTCCCTCGAGCCAACCACCGCCAATTACTCACAACTCCTCACTGGGGCATCAGGGCTTCTCCACCGCACGTGCCCGAACCACTCGAGCCTCGCTTCCCGCATCTTCTCATCCACTGGGGCCACCCCCACCTTCTCCTGAATAACTTCATTCTTAATCTTATCTAACCTGGTGAGCCCGCACATCCACCTGACCATCCTCATCTCCGCAACCTTCACCCTCTAAACATGAGAGTTCTTAACCGCCCAGCACTCCGCCCCATACAACATGGCAGGTCTAACCACAGCTCTATAAAACTTCCCCTTGAGTTTATGTGGCCCTTTCTTGTCACACAAGACTCCTGATGCAAGCCTCCATTTCGTCCACCCCACCCCTATACGGTGAGTGACATCCTCGTTGATCTATCCGCCCCCCTAAATCACCGATCCAAGATATTTGAAACTGTCCATCTTGGAAATGACCTGAGATCCAAGCTTCACGTCTCTGCCTACTTCGCTCGACTCGACGCTAAACTTGCACTTCAGGTATTCTATCTTAGACCTGCTTAGTTTGAAACCCTTAGACTCGAGAGTTTGTCTCCAGACCTCTAACCTCTCGTTAACACCGACCCTCGTCTCGTCTATCAAGACTATATCATCAGCAAATAGCATACACCATGGCACATCCCCTTGAATATGGCGTGTTAGTGTATCTATCACCAAGGCAAATAAGAAAGGGCTAAGCGCAAATCCTTGATGAAGCCCCATAACCACCGGGAAATGGTTTGAGTCGCCACCCACCATCCTAACCCTAGTCTTAGCCCCATCATACATGTCCTTGATCGCTCTGATGTAGGCTTCTGGCATGCTCTTCGCCTCTAGGAACCTCCATAGCACCTCCCTTGGGACCTTGTCATACGCCTTCTCTAAGTCAATAAACGCCATGTGTAGGTCCTTCTTCTTATCCCTGAACTGTTACACCAATCTCTTGACAAGGTAGATAGCTTCTGTAGTGGAGCGGCTCGACATGAAACCGAACTGGTTTACGGATATAGACGTCATCTCCCTCACCCTCGCCTCAACCACCTGCTCCTAGAGTTTCATGGTGTGACTAAGTAATTTGATACCCCTATAGTTGTTACAACACTGGATATCCCCTTTGTTCTTATACAAGGGCACCACTGTACTCCACCTCCACTCCTCGGACATCCTCTTAGTTCTGAAGATCACATTGAACAACCTAGACAGCCACTCCACCCCTGTCCTACCCATACATTTCCAGAACTCCACCGGGATTTCGTCTGGCCCAGTCGCTCGACCCCTACTCATCCTACGCAAAGCCCCTACAACCTCTTCCACCCTAATGCACCTGCAGTACCCAAGGTCTGTATGACACTCTGAATGCCCCAGCTCTCCTAGCTTTATGTCTCGATCCCCCTCCTCGTTAAGCAGGTCTCGAAAGTACGACTGCCACCTCTGCTTGACTTGAGACTCCCCCATCAGAACTCTACCATCCTCATCCTTGATGCACCTAACTTGGTCTAGATCCCGAGCCTTCCTCTCCCTCACTTTAGCCAACTGGAATAACTTCCTGTCCTCGCCTTTCTCCCCCAATTCCTCGTAAATATGACCAAATGCCGCATTTTTAGTTTTCGTGACCGCCAGCTTCGCTTCCTTCCTCGCCACCTTGTAGCTTTCCCTGTTCACTCTCCTTTCTTCCTCGCTTGTGCTCCCTGCCAACTTAGCAAACACCGCTTTCTTCGCCTCCACTTTTCCTTGAACTACATCATTTTACCACCAGTCACCTTGATGTTTGCCTGAATAGCTCTTCGCTACCCCAAGCACATCCCGCGCTGCCTCCCTAACAAAGTTCGATGTCTCTGACCACATTGCGTCCACATCTCCAAAACTTCTCCAAGCTCCACCATCAACTAACCTCCTCTCCAACTCCTGGGCTTTCTCTTTAGTCAAAGCTCCCCATCTAATCCGCGGTCGGCCCCGAGAACCCCTCATCTTCCTCTTCACCCAGAGACCGACATCCATCACTAGGAGTCTATGTAGAGTCGAAAGGGACTCTCCCGGAATAACCTTGCAGTCCTTGCACAACCCTCTATCTGAGGAGGAGGCAATCAATCTGAGTCCTCACCGCCGAACTTTTGAAGGTAACCAAATGCTCCTCCCTCTTTGGGAATGACGAGTTCGCAATCAAAAGCTCGAAAGCCCTGGCGAAATCAAGCAGCGAAGTGCCTCCTCCGTTCATAACCCCAAGGCCAAAGCCACCATGAACCTTGCCATAACCACCAGCAGCAGCCCCAATATGACCATTAAAGTCCCCTCAAATAACTAACTTCTCAGAGTGGGGAATACTACTCACCAACTCATCCAAGCCCTCCCAAAATCGCCTCTTAACCTCCTCATCTAGGCCTGCTTGCGGCGCGTAAGCGCTAATAACATTAAGGACGCATCCACCAATAACCAACTTAATAGACATTAACCTATCATTCACTCGCCTAACTACAACCACGGACTCCCTAAGATCCCTATCCACCAAGATTCCCATTTCATTCTTACCCCTCACGACCCCAGAATACCACAGCTTAAACCCATCTACATTCCTCGCCTTCGACCCTACCCACCTAGTCTCCTGCACACAAGCTATTCTGACCCTCCTCTTCTGAAGAATCTTCGCCAACTCAATGGACTTACCCATCAGTGTGCCTAGGTTCCACGACCCGATCCTCAATCTATGTGCGCCCGCTATCCCCTTCCCACCCTTGCCTCCCGTCCCACCCACAGAATCGCTCTTCGCCCCCTGCTTACCCCTACCCCCACCCCTTGAGGACATGACCTTACACTACCATCCCCCGCCGTGGCCACTAGACCTCCAACTGACTACGGAAAACAGTGACACACACACGAACTTTAGCAGAATACGTAAAAGGATGCTAGCTAGATAGCCACAGAGTAAACCACACACAGAATGCTAGTTAGAATAGGTAAAAGGATGTACAGAGTAAACAAGAGAGCGGGAGGTACCAACTCCCGATGGAAAAACCTGAAAGTAAGCTTTGATGCGCCCGAGGTCAACTACTGCCAACTCTTGCACATCCCGGCCGGTGTTGCTTCGCTCTTCACTTCCAAACGCCGCAAGCTCGCCTCGTCCGCCGCGACTAGTACCTGAAAATCACACACATAATAACCACACACAAAAACGAGGGGGGGTTGCCTGACCCAGGAAACAGGAGGGGGGCGCCTATTTCAGAGAAGGGGGTG
>MU671649.1:36090-49785 GCA_026770625.1 Nicotiana glauca | reverse complement strand
GGGGAGGGGGGGCAATCGATGGGGGTGGGGTGGGGGAAGGGGAGCTGACCGTTGGGGATAGTGTAGAGAGAGGAGAGAAAAAGTGCGTGGAGCAGTCACATCCCTGAGAAAATTTCAAGGTGAATAGATGAGATTGATCATAGAATCACTATGGGAACAAATTATTATTGTTATCTCTGTCTATGTATTCTACAAGGAATCTTAGAATGACCTATTTTATATTTTCTATTATCAGGTGAATAGATGAGATTGATAATACAAAATATAAAATAGGTCATTCTAAGATTCCTTGTAGATTACATAGACGGAGATAACAATAATAATTTGTTCCCATAGTGATTATATGAGATTGATAATTACAGATGACTTTCTTGAGAATGCCAAGTATTTAAAGAGCTCTAGTTATTCAAATGCAGTAACAATTTGACACAGGAATTTGCTCATTTGGAAGTAGCAGAATAATATTGGTTCATCTGTACAAATTAGACTATCACAAGCTCCAAAGGTGATTTGATTTCAAGCCCCATCTCTAAAGGGCAGCCCGGTGTGCTTAACTCCCGCTATGCACGGAGTCCGGGAAAGGACCGGAACACAAGGGTCTATCGTACACAGCCTTACCCTGTATTTCTGCAATAGGTTATTTCCACGGCTTGAACACGTGGCCTACTGGTCACATAGCATCAACTTTACCAGTTACGCCAAGCCTATCTCTATACCTCCTTATTGGATCCTTTAAAACCAGAGCCTTAGAATTGTAGGTGCCGTTAAGAATAAAAGAGAAAATAGAAAAACAAGAAGATGTTGTATATCTCTCATGGAAATCTCACTTTGTCATGAATCCCCAAATTATTGAAAGCACAAACAAGGTGCAAAGTTGAACAGTGGTACCCCAGCATTGGGAATGAATAAGCTTTTGTTTCAGTCAAATGACATTCACGAAACACAGGAGATTATTCCATCTATATAAAGGTCAAATAGGAAGGAAACATAAGACAGTATCTTTAAGAGTACAAAATTCAATAGTTAACTCTGTTACAGGCCAAACTCAAAGGAATTGGAGGGTCTGAGAACGAGCCGTTAACAATTTGATCAAATATCCACTTATTAGCTGCTTCAGTGAAGTGAGTTCCATCCCAACTAACCCGAACTGACGGATCTTTGCAAGATGGGGCGATCACGATCTCCTTTCCATTCACCATCTTCTTACTTCCACATTTGATGAATCTGTTATAGTTGTACTTCCCACCATGACCACAACAAGCTAAGAATGGATCCTCAAATCCTGTCATTTCATATAGAATCTATAATATGCATATCTAGTTATATATCCGTTACTTATAAATCTTGCTCTAAGAATAACTACTGCAAGGGATTTCTTTACATAAGACTCAAAATCTAGAAGTTTATGCCATGAAAGAAATTAAAAGGGCTCAAGTTCAAGGTTCTTGGCAAGTTAGATCATAAAATTACCTAGCTTCTTTGCATGACCGATGAGCGAGTATTTCACCGAATAAACATCAACATAAGTGATTGCAGCTAAAGGAAGTTCTTTCCTGAGCTGAACAACAGTTTTCTTCAACTGAAGGTTGAAGTAGTTTGCCACTTTATTGAAAGGATCAGCACATCCATACTTATCAACTTGTGCGGCTGTGATAAAAAAGCGGTCCATAACGTATGGTAAGCAACCTACTGGTCCAGTGTTGTGAATCCAAAATGATCTTCCACCTTGTGCATATATTTTCTGCATTTATAGCAAAACCAGTACATAAAATAAGTAAACAACTAATGTAGATTGGTAAAAGTCAAGTGTTACTTATAGTTTGGTTCACTTTCACTGACCTTTATAACATTGGATAACTGAGAGAGTAAATCAGGAACATAAGCCTTTACTTGCTCAGTGGACATATTAAGCTTGTAGCCAGCAGTGAGATCATTTTGGCCGATATCGAAGGTATATAATGCTTGAGAAAAGTCTTCTTCCTTTGGCAACAATTGGCCAAAGATATTTCCTGTTCACAAAAACAAAAACCTTTAGCCTATCACAAAATGAATCAGACTTGTTTTGTCTACACTCTTTATTGTTTTACTTAAGAATACTACTGGTAACACCTTTCTGGCGAATTGTCTGGGATCTTGTATGAAAATCTGAGAATTGAACACCCTGTACATCAAGTGAAATTGGACTATATCCACTCTGAGCCATGGTTGTGTTTTGAGGTCTAATTGTTGATCCTGCTGTGGCAAAATTAGCTCCATGGCTGAAGTTGGAACCAATGGAATCGAGAAACGCGCTAAGATACGGCAAATCTAAGCCTTCAGCTGACCATTCAAAAAATCAAGAACCCAAAAAAGGATCAGAAGCTGAACAAACAAGAAAAGAAAAACATGCCCTTTATCTTCCCTATATCACCTTGAGCACATTTGATCCTTTACGTTTACAACTAAGTGCTTAAGGGACCATTTGAGTTTTAAAAAAAAATGGAATTTTATGTTCCGTACACAAATTTTTCAATAAAAAAAGAAGAAGGAAATTTTACCAATGAAATCAATGAGGAGACGGCCATCTGAGAAGCGACCAGCAGGGGCATGAAAAAAAGTTTCACCATGAGGATAAGGTGCTTGTCCAAATGCTGCTGAAAGACCACCAGTATCTGAGTTCGAGTCACCAAAGTTATAAATGCCTGCAAAATGGCAACTCTTAACACATAGTATTTGAGTTGCCATTAAAGACAATAGTATAAAAATCTGTGTTAAGTCCATCATCTCAACTTTTCTTTCAAACTACTGATAGATGCCAAACATAAGGGTATTGGCTAAAGAGTTTTTGACTAAATGTTACTACTACAATGTGTACTACTTTATTCGTCAGTCCTTTTTTAATTATTAATATTGCTGAAAGACCATAGATATGATTCAGTCGCTAAATTTAAGGAAATGGTTAATTGCTTTTCTATTCAAGTTAGAAAATAAATCAGAGTGGCATAATCTGTCTGTAATATGAAAGGACAAAGTACATTGGTATTCTACCTGTACTAACCTAGTTATCTGCTCGATTTGTACAAAGAGTTAATACCCTAAAACTCCCTTAAAGTATTATTATATTTTTATCAGTTTTTTATTTAAATTATTCGGTATTCCCAAAACCCTTGAACTATATTTTCCTTCATATTTAAACACATTTGTTGCTTACCTGACATAACGTGCGTAATAATTCGTTCGGGAGCGCGTGACAACAGAAAAAACCCATCAAATTAACCCACTTGACAAAATGTAATGGCTAATTAGCCTAACCTTCTTTTAAAATTATTTTTTATTTTATTTAATATTCTCCTTAATTCCTTTATATCGAATTTCTTCCTTATTTTTTACCCTTCCTTATTTTTTTCACCTTTCTTCTTTATTTTTTTCATCTCTTTTTCATTTTCTCACATTTTTCCTTTCGTTCTCCATATGGGTTCTATCAGAACTAATTTATCCCTTTCTTGTTTCCTCTTAAATAATTTATTCTCTTTTTTGTTTTAGTTTTCTTTCATGTCTTACACATATTATTGAAAAAGCACTTATTTATATCCTCTTATTAAACCCAATACCTTGTAAAGAATAAAGTTGAATCTCTTGAATCTTGTTTGTGTAATCTAGAATCATAGAATATAGTTGCTGGCCGATTGGTTTCTTATTACGAATTTTTATTTTGTGTAATCTTGCTTATGTAATATAAAATAATTTTTCATAAATGCAACCCTACTTGGAAATGATGTTAGACCAAAAGCTCAATTCACAGTTTGATTGTAGATGCATGTGAAGTTAATGACTGTTGATAGACTTGCTTCCTGCATGTGAAGTTAATGACTGTTGATAGACTTGCTTCCTGGGGATAACTCTTGACCCTATTTGCAATCTATGCAACAGTCACAATGAAACGAGAAACCACATATTCATGGAGTGTCCTTTCTCTATCAAAGTATGGGAAGGAGTGTTGAAATGGATGCAAGTTCCTCTCTTCAGGATATCATGGTGGGAGTTACAAAAGAAATGAATCATCAAAGGGCAAATCACAGAGAGCTCAAATCTTCAAATTGACTTATTGTAAATGGGTGCATACTATGTGGATCGAGAGAAATCAGAGAAGGTTTGAAAAAATAGCAAAGAGTCACAGTTAGTTGGTAAGGGAGATAGCATATGTTTGTAATATTCGGGCGTCTACTAAAATTAAATCTCTGATCTAGCAGCTTAATATTTAGATTAGCTCTACTAGTTATGTAGTTTTCTGTATTTTCCGATAGTGGTAGTCCATGATTAGATAGCAGACTATGATGTAGTCTGGCTATGGATCTTCATTGTAATCATTCTGGCAATTAATGAAATCTTTAGTTACAAAAGAAAAAAAACCCTATATGCCTTTATTTATTTTTTATTTTACTGTAAAGTGAAGTAAAAAAGGACTTATTTAATTGGAGTTCGGCATAAAGCACAACTAGAATTTAACCTAAAATTAATACATTACATTAGGTACTATTTTGGCCAAAACTCCTAGAATTTATGTTGGCATAAGTAAGTTTGTTTTGATGATTGATAAAGAAACACACGCATGATCCAGGTCCATACATAATGTACACAAACACGAGCAGATTCAAGCACAAGGCTTGCACGTGAAGGAGATAAACTTAAGTGGTTATATCTGATATCTCCTGAACGAAAATGTTGCATAATTGCTAATGAGCAGGACTCCTTACTTGAAGAGAACTCTATCCTAGATAAGGGAGGAGTTAGAAGTTGAAGATAACTAGAACTCTTCCACCAAGGAAGAGTATAGCATTAGAACTCTAGTTATTTCTTATTCTACTAACTCTCTATATATCAGTTGGTTCTCTTTTATAAGGACGCACAAACACCGAAATTAAGCAAGAGTTGAGAGCAAATAACAAGGCATTTTGCAAGCGATTCCTATGTGTTTCAAGTGTGCGAACCTAAAGCTACATGAACCAGATAGTAGAACCAATTCCAAGTGTCTGTCTTTTATTCTTGTTCAATTGTAGTAGGATTTTTGAGTTGTACCTTTCAGATTTATCTAGAAGCAATTGTACTAGGTACTTTGAGTTGTAGTATTTAAGTTAGAGTTAACTTGAAGTTGAGGCAACAACTTGAGGCTGGTTGCCGCAAAGGGTTAGAGGTAATCTTTAGGTTTACAAGAGTTTTGTAAGCGATGTTTTTGGCTCAATGATTTTGTGAGGTGTTGTAAAAAATACTGGGCAGTAATTCGTGGTCTTTTCACCTTTTGAACTAGGTGTTTTCCACGTAAAACTACTTGTGTTCGTTACTTTTTTGTATTTATTATTCTGTAACTATAGTATAAGGAACACATAGAAGAACCAGATCATTCTATAATCCGTGCACGTGAAAAATTGGACACCATACAAATCACACCCTCTTGTATGATATTGAAGTATAAAACATCAATTGTTATTAGCGAAGGTTATCCTTGAATAGGATAATACCTTAGGAGAAGATCAAGATGAGTGCACCACCTGAAAATTGGGAAGGACAATCCATTATTAGGCCACCACTCTTAAATGGCCAGTACTACTCTTGGTGGAAGTGAATAATGAAAGATCACATTCAGGGAGAGGACTATGAGCTATGGGAAATTGTCACTGATAGTCCACTAGCTATCTTGAAGAAAAATGCTGAAGGAGTAGATGTGCCAAAGATAAGAGATGATTCCAATGTTGAGGACTTCATGGCTGATGGCAAAGGAGAAGCTGGTGTCGATGGTCATGAACCCATCGGTGTGGAAAGTGAAGAAGAAGATGTGGCAGAAAAAGTGTTGATGGCTATTTGCTTAGTGGTCGGAGGCAGAAAAGGCTAGGGTCCAAACTCCTTAGGCTGGAAACAACAATGAGGGCTAGGAAGAGAGAATAAACATTCTCTACCAGATCCATCTCACCCCAAAGTGCTTGGGTTTCTTTTGTGATTAGGTTTTAAAGGTCCCCCGACTGAGCGTCCGGTTGAGCCAATGAAGATCCTTTTCTCCTTAGAGGACACCTCTTCATCACTGGCTTCCCCTTCATTAATGAGGACCATTGTGGCTGGTTCGGATGACATTTCCCTTAATTTTTTCTTGAGCCTCAGCGGAGGAGGATCAACTTCTCTTCGATTTCTTAGGTTGGGGACTTCGAGAAGGGGCACCCTCATTAGAAGTAGATCCATGATCTCCACTTCGGGCAAAGGCATTTTGCAGCACCCTTATGGCCTCATCGGGGTCAACTAAGATGTCGACTTTGGGAAAGATGATTGAGCACCTCGGAAGTCCTGTATCGGGACAAAAAATAGAGTTAACAGTTTGTTCATGGAGATTTCTTGTGCTCAAACAAAGGTAAAAGAAAGGGTGTTTTGACTTACCGCTGTTTTTAGCCTTCCACCTATATTTGGGAGACATTTTCTTCCACCAATAGGATTCCGGAGTCGAGATTTTTAAAATTTTTTGAACCCACTAGTCCAGGCCTTGAACCCATGGTGGTAGCTGAAATAAAATAAACAAGAAAATCAGTAACAATGGGAAATAATCTTTTCACGAAGGAAGGAAGTGAATGACTGAAAACTTACGAAAGCGATTTCATGACTTAGGAAATGTTGGAGTTGTGGCTAGGATGATGTCCCTAGGTAGCAATAATGACGGATCGTTCCATCCACCCACGATCGTTCTCATCATCTAAGCTGGTAAGAAGAGCAGTCTGACCACACTTGCTAAATTTTATTACTCCCCTACAGAAAATTTTGGGAGAGTAAATGTAAATCATATGTGCAAGGATTAGGGTTTTCTCGGTCTTCGTGCACAGTTGGTGAAAGCAAGCCACCATCTATCATATAGATGGGCCTACTTGTGCTAAGCAAACCTGATACCGATGGCAAAACTCTAAAATTATAAGGTCGATCCCTTCACTCGACCCCAGAGTAAATGGACCTAATGTAAAGGGATACATATATACATACGTAAACCCCTCCTTGAAGAAGGTAACCCGCTCTTATCATATCCGGAGCAAGAATTTTAAGATAGGGGCAGTTGCAACCCTCCTTCACAGTTGGGATATTGGAAGGGCGAATGAAGGAGGGATACCTACTAACTAGCCATCCACAGAGATGCATAAGAAGCCTTTTCTTGAAAATCATTTGCAATGCTGAGGTCATGATGTAGTATGATAGTGCTAACAGCAGGAGGTTCAGAATCAAGATCGACCTCCTTGTCCTTATTTTTCTTTAGGACTCTACCGAAGAGAAGACTAGTGATTTCGAAGAAAGTAGTGAAAGAAGCCATGGTAACAAAAGGTCAGTAAAACTTTTGTCAAGAAATTTGAAGAGGATGAAAAAATTTCTAAGCAGATACAAAAAGAAAGAAAGGCTTTTGAAAGTGGTAAAAGTGAAGAAATAAAAATGTCGAGTAGCAAGAAAGTTAAAGAAGGCAAAAATCGTGGTCATGATTACTGATAAGTTGGGATTTTAACTACTTATTAGCACCTTTTACTTTTGTTTTAGTCCAAAAGTGCTTAATTGTATTTCCAAAAACTGATAAAATATACTTAATTGTAGAAGCATTGGGAAATGATCCAAAAAGATGAAATCTAACTCAAAAAGGAGCAAAATAAACTCAAGAACAAAAAGCAGGAGAAAGGGCTGATGTGCAGACCGTAGAATTCCTTCAGCGGCCGCAGAATGCAAAAGAAATCCAAGAGAGCTTAAGAGCAATGTGCGGACCGCACAATTATTGTGCGGTAGTAGAAGCCACCAAAGAGTTCAAGTTCAGATAGATGCCAAATATAAGGATATTGGCTAATGAGTTTGTGACTAAATGTTACTACTACAACTACAATTTGTAGTCATAGTCAATACTACTACTTTATTCGTTAGTCTTTTTTTTTGTTATTATTGCTGAAAGACTATAGATAGATCTGATTCAGTTGCTAAATTTAGGGAAATGATTAATTGCTTTCCTATTCAAGTTAGAAAATAAATCAGAGCGGCATAATCTATCTGTAATATGAAAGGACAAGTACATTGGTATTTGACTTGTACTAACCTAGTTATCTACTTGAATTGTACAAAGTGTTAATACCCTAAAACTCCCTTAAACTATTTGTCAGTTTTTACTTAAATTATTCGGTGTCCCCAAAATCCTTGAACTATATTTCCTTCAAATTTAAATCCACTCATTGCTTACCTGACATAACGTGCGTAATAGCTCGTTTGGGAGCGCGTGATAGCTGAAAAAATCCTTCAAATTAACCCACTTACAGAATATAATGGCTAATTAGCCTAACCTTCTTTTAAAATTATTTATTTATTTATTTATTTAATATTCTCCTTAATTCCTTTATATCGACATTTCTTCCTTATTTTTCACCATTCTTCCATACTTTTTTCACCTTTCTTCTTTATTTTTTTTCATCTCTTCTTCATTTTCTCATCTATTTTCTTCAGTTCTCTATGTGGGTTCTATCAGAAATAATTTATCTCTTTTCTATTTCCTTTGAAATAATTTTTTTTTTAGTTTTCTTTCATGCCTTACATATATTGTTGAACAAGCACTCATTTATATCTTCTTATTAAACCAAATACTTTTTAGAGAATAAAGTTGAATATCTTGAATCTTGTTTGTGTAATCTAGAATCAGAGAATATAGTTGCTGACTCATTGGTTTCTTATTACGAATTTTTATTTTGTGTAATCTTGCTTAAATATAAAATAATTTTTCATAAATGCAACCCTATTTGGAAATGATGCTAGACCAAAAGCTCAATTCACAGTTTCGCTGCAGATGCATGAGAAGTTAATGACTGTTGATAGACTTGCTACCTGGGGGATAAATCTGGACCCTATTTGTAATCTATGCAATAGTTACAATGAAACAAGAAATCACTTATTCATGGAGTGTCCTTTCTCTATCAAAGTATGGGAAGGAGTGTTGAAATGGATGCAGATTCATCTCTTCAGGATATCACGATGGGAGTTACTGGAGAAATGGATCATCAAAGGCCAAATCACAAAGAGCTCAAATCTTCAAATTGACTTATACAAAATGAGTGAATACTATGTGGATTGAGAGAAATCAGAGAAGGTTTGAAAAAAATAGCAGAGTCACAGTCAGTTGGTGAGAGAGATAAAATATGTTTGTAATATTCAGGCGTCTACTAGAATTAAATCTCTAATCCAGTAGCTTAATATTTGGATTAGCTTTAGTAGTTATATATTTTTTTGTATTTTTCGACAATGGTCGTCTATGATTAGATAGCAGACTGTGATGTAGTCTGGCTATGGATCTTCATTGTAATCATTCTAGTAATTAATGAAATCTTTAGTTATCAAAGAAAAAGCCTATATGCCTTCATTTATATTTTATTTTGCTGCAAAGTGAAGTAAACAAAGACTTATTAAATTGGAGTCCAACATAAAGCACACCTAGAATTTAACCTAAAATTAATATATTACATTAGGTACGATTTTGGTCAAAACTCCTAGAATTTATGTTGGCCTGAGTAAGTTTATTTTGATGATTGACAAAGAAACACATGCATGAAACAGATCCATACATAGTATATACAGACACAGACAGATTCAAGCACAAAACATGCACATGAAGGAGATAAGCTTAAGTGGTTATACCTGATATCTCCTAAATTAAAAGTTTGCATAATTGATAAGGAGCATGATTCCTTACTTGAAGATAACTCTATCCTAGATAAAGGAGGAGTTAGAAGTTGAAGATAACTATAACTCTTCCACCAAGGAAAAGTAAAGCGTTAGAACTCTCGTTATTTCTTATTCTACTAACTCTATATATTTCAGTTCGTTTTCTTTTACAAGGACGCACAAACGCTGAAATTAAGCAAGAGTTGAGGGCAAATACCAAGGCATTTTGCAAGCAATTCCTATGTGTTTCAAGTGTGCGAACCTAATGCTACATGAACCAGATAGAAGAATCAGTTCCAAATGTCTGTCTTTTATTCTAGTTCAATTATAGTAGAGCTTTTGAGTTGTACCTTTCAGCTTTATATAGAAGCATTTGTACTAGGTACTTTGAGTTTTAGTATTCAAGTTAGAGTTAACTTGAAGTTGTCGCAACAACTTGAGGCTGGTTGCAACAAAGGGTTAGAGGTAATCCTTAGATTTACAAGAGTTCTGTAAACGATATTTTTGGCTCAGTGATTTAGTAAAGTGTTAGAAAAAAATCCTATTATGTAGTAGATCGTGATTTTTTTTACCTTTTGATCTAGGTGTTTTCCACGTAAAAATACTTTTGTTCTTTACTTTTTGCATTTATTATTTTTTAGCTATAGTATAAGGAACACATAGAAGAACTAGGTTCTTCTATAATTTGTGCACGCGAAAAATTGAACACCATACAAATCACCCCCATCTTTTGTGGTATTGAAGTATAAAATATCAATTGGTATTAGAGTAGGTTATCCTTGAAGAGGCTAACACCTTAGGAGAATATCAAGATGACTGCACCACCTGAAAATTGGGAAGGGTAATACACTACTAACCCACCACTCTTTTGTGGTCAGTACTACTCTTGGTGGAAGTCAAGAATGATAGACCACAATCAAGAAGAGGACTATGAGCTATGGGAATTTGTCACTGATAGTCCACCGGCTACCTTGAAAAAAAATTCTAGAGGAGTAGATCTGCAAAAGACAAGAGCTGATTGCAATGCCAAAGACTTGATGATTGATAGCGAAAGAGCTGCTGGTGTCGATGGGCAAATCTGTATGGAAGGTGAAGAAGCAGGTGTGACAGAAAAAGTGTCGATGGATATTTGCTTAGTGATCGGAGATAGAAGAGGCTAGGGTCTCCTTAAACTGGAAACAACAATGAGGGCTGAGAAGAGAGAATCAACATTCTCAACCAGATCCATCTCACCCCAAAGTGTTTGGGTTTCTTCTGTGATTGAGTTTTAAAGCTCCCCTGACTGAGCGCCCGGTTGAGCCAGCGAATATCCTTTTCTCCTTAGAGGACGCCTCTTCTTCACTGGCTTTCCCTTCATCATTGAGGACTACTATGGATGGTTTGGATGACGTTTTCCTTACTTTCTTCTCTTGAGCCTCAGCTGAGGAGGAGCGCCTTCTCTTCGGTTTCTTGGGCTGGAGAATCTGAGAAGGGGTACCCTCACCGGAAGCAGATTCATGAGCTCCTCTTTGGGAAAAGGCATTTTGCAGCACCCTCTTGGCCTAATTGGGGTCAACTAAGATGTCAACTTTGGGGTAGATGACTGAGCCCCTCGGAAGTCCTGTATCATGCCAAAAAATAGAGTTAGTAGTTTGTTCATAGAGATTTCTTATGCTCAAGTAAGGGTAAAAGAAATGATGTTTTGACTTATCATGGTTTTTAGCCTTCCACCCATAATTGGGAGACATTTTTTATGGGTTTTACTTAACCTTATGCCTCTTATATTTTGATGATCTAACAAACTTATCGTTACGAACTAGATAGAGAACCTGCTTCACAGGATACACATCTCATATGAACTGGTTGAAGCTTGAACATCAACAAATGGATAAATGACCACATGGAGGAACATAACAGAGACCTGATGACCTGGTCCCTTAGGGTTCTCCAACAAAAGCACAAGTCAGTGACTGTACACATTCAAAATAAAGAGAAACACAACAGGGACCTGCTCCCTTGGGGTTCTCTGACAGAAGTACAGGTCAAAGTGCACAACCGGAACATAGCAGACGAAAGTGACCATACAGTTGAGGAACACAATCAGGACCTGGTCCATTGGTATGTCCTGACAGAAGCACAAAGTCTAGTTGGAACGCACCTGTCCAGAAGTGGCTATGCAGATGTGAGCACGTGATTTTTGCCTCACATGAATTACTCCCACAAAATCAAAACAAAAATTGTCTATTTTATTGTGTGCATTTTGTGAATTTTTCGTGATATTTTTAGTAATTTTTTTTTTGTGTGTGCATGTTTATTTTTTTTAAATTAATAAAAATACAAAAATATATCACATTTGCATTTAGGATTTAATTCTACAATTGTGAGTAATTAAGTGTGCTTTACAAAAATGAAAAATCAAAAAATAATGTAATTTGTATTTTTAGCCTTTAATGTCCAAATTGTATGATTTTATTTTTAATTGGTATATAATTTTGTGTGATAATTATTATTAGGAGTTAATTATCATTTTTTAGTTAATTTTTGATTTTATGATTTAATCTAGGATTTTTGGTTTTAATTTAGGAATTAAAAAGAAAATAAATAGAAAAGAACAAAAATAGAGAAAACTCGGACCAGGCCAAATTTCCACAAGCCCAATACCATCACCCCAATCCAGACCCAATCGGCCGGTCCAAGAGATCCATCTCCCAGGCCATCAAACGACGTAGTTTGATACCAGAACTACGTCATTTCAAGAACAACCAATCTCAGCCGTTTAATCCATGTCAATCCAACGACCCTCGTCCCATCTCACAACCCGTCTCACCAGACCCGAACCATTCCCACGCCCGATCCACCCCCACTTACCCAAACGACGCCGTCTCCATATTAGTAAATAATACAGGCCGTTGATCTCGTTTGATCAAACGGCCAGGATCATTTTCCCCCCGGTATATAAACCTAATCTCCTACCCAGCCCCCCAATCCAAACCCCACCTCTTCGTCTCTCTAAGCCTCAAAGACAGGTTGTCTCCCTCCGCCTCACTATGCCGCTGACCGCCCGCTGAAAATCGCCCACAGCGACGGCCAGTCACCAAACCCCACCAAAAGTACACCCCTTTCTTCCCCATAACCTCCTCATCTCCAATCCACTATCAGTTTCCTTCAAATCCCGACCAATCCCTTCGAATAATCGATCGAATGTCCCCGTCCAAAACCCTAGTTCATCTAACAACCACCAAAATCATACCATACCACCGTTAGACCTCCCTCATACCAAAACCAACCTTAGTTTCCTTCGAATCCCAACCCCCTTCCTCGAATATCGAATTACAGTCAAGAACTCTAGCGCCGTCACAAGATTCCCTAGTGGCGGCGCCAACCGTAAACCTTCCCAAAGTAACACCAATTGTCTACCTGACCTCCCTCGTCCCTAGACCACCCTTAGTTTCCCTCGAATGCTGTTGGAGAATCTCGAACAAAGGTTTTCGAGTAATGGCCTGAAGCCGGCTCAGAGACTGAGGTCAAAATAGACCTTAGTTGAGTGCTCTCGTTCGAGAACACTTGACTAGGGTCCATATTGGCCCCAAGTCCAAAAGACATTAGAAGTTTGAACCTAGGTGTCATACCCCAAAACCGAGGGACACGACCGACGCTCAACCGGAGGACCCCAGTCAAGCGGACCTGGAATTTCCTTTCCTATCCCATGCATTACCCCGTGATTCCAATATACATTATTCTTTTGAAATAGCAATTTGAGACTTAAGTATAAACTTACGACTTGAGTTCATTTCTACTTTTTATCATTTTCAACATTTGATACCAAGTACTTGCAAAGTACATACAACATTTACCAATGTGGACCACGATTCTGAACCGTACCATTACTACCCAAAATACTTTTATACACCACCCACATTGTGTCTACAGAGCCTCTATGAATACTTGGAACTCAACCAATACTTGCCAGCGACAAGGCCCCGGCTATACCTTACAATACACAATAAACACAAAAGAAGGTGGCATGAACCACAC